>JAYRBV010020731.1:0-11448 GCA_036023255.1 Mitrocomella polydiademata
GATATTAACTTTTGAAAATTATCGGTAATACCGATATAACGATAATTTCATGTACTCTTTTTCCCATGGAGCGTCACGTATGTGTTTTGTGCAATTATCACTGCATTTTGTGCAGTCTACTAATTTTTTATGAACAGAACTAGGCTGAAATTTCCACATTTTCACCGCTTAAAAACTAAAAAATTGTCTGTGTGGTTCTCAATCCAATATATGTCAATAAATAGATTGTGATTTTCAACTCAATTTGGGGGCTCATTTTTAAAAACAAAATATTTATAGAAGAGGACCTCAATTGGGGAACCCTAAACAATTTCTCTTCTTACCTCCTATCAGTAAATTTCCATCTAATATTTCCAGGCTTTTCTGTGAATTTTGCGCTATTTAAGTGGAATATTTCCATACTCAAATGGGAGATTTCCCAATCAAGGGACTGTCTCCCGATGGGATAAAGTGCCGTACTGCTGGGCGGTCAACGACTGTTTCAGCTTCTGAATCTATAGTAAAAAGTCTACTGGCAGCAAAATATTGTTGTTGTGTGTAAAAATTACGACAGCAAAAAAATTGTGTATCAAGTTTTGCAAATTTATTTGTTAATGACAGAAGAAGAGAAAATGAGAAAGAAAAAAGTTATTCAATAAGGGTTGTGGTTATGTTGTAATGTAATTGGTTCATTCTTTGTATTTGATTTTAAAACTTTCTTTTTTCTATTTTTTTACATTTTAACATATAGTACTGTAAAAACAATGTTGGCAAAATTTCGCTATTGTGATTGAGGTGGCTTGAGGACGGCAAAAGCAGAGTTGTCGTAAATTGAAAGTGGTGGTCCTGAATCCTAGATTTATCACCAATTAATAACCAAACAATCCCAAACTATGTATATATACCATATTGTTAGTGTCGAAAAATCTATTTGTCTGAAGTTGTCTGATGTTATCTGGTGTAATTATTGAATCAAATTTAGGTTTACATGGCTAACACTATATGTAAAAAACGGTAAACACAGAGAACAACTTCAAACAATGGTTACCTGAACAGATTCAAGTTTTCTTCTCCTAGGCATGCAAGCTGTAAAAGGCATGAGAATAATAGAATAAATACATAGTAATTGATTATTCTATTGTCCCAAGAGTTGCATTGTTAAAAATTAAATTAGGCTTAAAATTCTTACACCATTTTAATTAGGGTTTTCTGTTAGCAGTTATAATGATATGCTATATTACTTTTCTATATATATTTGATATACTTTTTGCGTGCCATTAAACTGCATAGACTTGGTCTATACAAAAGCAGATACTTGAGATGTCAGATCCATTTTCTCTGCTCATGTGCCTTTAGAACTTTAGACCTCATCAGGTAAACAAATGGCTGATTGATGTACCCCATCACAGTCACTCAAAATCCTAATTTTGCACTGCCATAATATCTTTATATCTCTCACTCTCCATGATGTGTGATTGGTGTATTTAAAAAAAAGAAGCTTTGCTGAGAATACATATTTTTAACAATTGATTTGCTATCCGTTCAGAAGTGGTTGGAGTGTTGTACAATATTTTTTTCTGTGAGGTATTTATCATGTAAACATAAAATCAGTCTTGTAAAAATTCAAGGCCACAGGTAAATGGTAGTACAAAAAAGACAATGACAGACATTCTTGCTAAATGGTGTGATAAACTCCTCAGATCTCCTCCAAAAGTATCAAAATTTGAAATTTTCTCCTCAAATCTCCTCAAATTTATTGATATTACGAAATACCGTAAAACAATTGAGAAAAACTTATCCCAGAAACTGTTTTTACAGAGGTCAGTTATAGATAGTTTTTTGTGTAATTGTTGACAAAAAGCCCTTAACTCGACTCAATTTTTCGCTGAAAAATGTCTTAGACTCCTGAAAGAATGTCTTCAGTTTATATTTATAAATTTTGCTACGCTCGCTGTATAATCCTTGCTTTCAACTACAATATGAAAAAATGTAATCTAAAGTTTTGATATTTTTGAATAAAGAAGAATAAAGTTCAAAGATGTTCGTTTATTTATCACCGAAACGCTGTAATAATCATATTCTAAAAAGGTTAATTTTGACACCAGGGGTTTTAAAAGAACTTCACTTTTACTTACGTGTTATATTTCTTTATTTTAAAATCTATGTAGAGGACAATTTTCTATAAACTTCCTACAGGAATAATAGTACTACTCTAAAAGTTCCCTTAACATTGCAAGCTTTTTACTTCATTGTTCTGTCTTGACTTAAAATTGGGATAGCATTTTCCTTTCCTTCTTTTATCAGTGCAACATGGGATAAAGCAACTGGTTGAAATTTTTAGTTATTTTGATTTCTGGAAGTATGTACAGTAGATTTGAAATAAACAGTGCTATCAGAAATAAGTTGAATTCAGATGAATTCCTTTTTGCTGAAGAGACTGGGTTCACATTTTCAAGGTTTTGATAGAAAATCCCAAAGAGAAGAGCATGTGCAAATGATTCTTAAAACTTGCATAAAGTGCTTCATTCATTACTTTAAAGGAAGAAACTTTCGCGGTTTAGCGTTTTTTTGCCCTTTTCGCGAAAGTTTATTCCGCCAAATTTTTAAAAAAGAGTCATCCGCGAAAGTTTATTCCCGCCAAATTTCAAAAATAATAACTAGTACAATTTCTTAGTTATTGGTTCAAAACCCACCTTAATGCTATGAGATTTAGGCTTGTTTTTCGGTCATCATCCGCGAAATATCCTAAAACCGTTCCCGCGAAAGTTTCTTCCTTTAAAGTATATAATCGTATGTTCATAGTAAACCCTTAACTACAGTAGTTTTACTGTGATGAAGTAATTTTTAGATAATGTGTTAACTTTCCAGTAGCTTTTTGATCAAATAACAACGACCAAAAACATATTCCAAATGCTATGGGTTGATTTTCTCTATGTTTACTTTAGCATTTACGTTGAGCCTAAACCTCTTGTCTTATAATTTTCCAAAAGTAATATTTTTCCCTTTTTCCACATTGTCGACAGTGTTTACGTTTTCTTTTTAATTCAAACTTACTTAGCTTTTTTCGGAACTGTTGGCCTGGCTTCTCTTATTTAAAAGGGTGTTTTTATATTTGTACTACTTTCGGCAAAAGTTCATCGTCTACCTACTTTAGAAAACAAATTTAATTTTCAACTTGGTAACTGGTGTTTTCTTCGTATAAATTCCTAAGTAACATAATTGAAAAATGGAAGCTATCCAGCTATCAATGATTCATATAAAAACTCTGAGGGGGACTTTTTGTTGTAGATTCACGCTCTATAACATAACGCGTTTGTTGTAAAGACATGAATAATGGATTTTTTTAACTCTTCCCTTTATTCTTGTGAAAAGTTTCCATTGAAATTCATAGGGACTCTCATTTACACCATTTCTTATTCCTTTTTTTAAGGTTGTTTAAATGTTTAAAAAATAATAATTTAAGATTCGAAATTAAAAGTTGAAGTTGAAAAACAGAGATGCGATGAAATGTACAACCCATTCCAATGGATATTTCCAGTCAAAAATGGTTTTACGGTATTGTGCTGTGTCTTGGCTGTTACCCTGGTACAAATTGTAGTGAGTTTACCCACGAAGGTTGTAGAAAAGACTTTATTCGTTGGCCATGTTTATCAGTATGATATTCAGAGTGAAACAAACTGCAAGATCAGCAATTTTAAGGTTAGTACTCGCCACGTTTTGTCTTTAATTTCTTTTTGCGAATAGTTTAAACCATCTGTTAGATTTTGAAGTAAGTTACAGGAGAGATGCGAGGCTACCTAAAGCAGTGGCATCTCTTAAATCAATTGCTTCGTCTACTAGCCTTTACAAAACAGCCAACAACCAACACTTTTTCTATATAGCCACACTGCACTTAACAAATATATGACCGTAATGCTTCCATTAGACCCCTGGTGCGTTTATTAATTTTATTCCGTCTATTCGAGGGGGAGGGCCTTTAAAAGAAGGTTGGGGCGTCTAGCTAATGTAAAATTGAAAAAAGGGAGCGCTATTCGAGGGGCTCGTGTAAAAGAAGGGGGTATTTAATCGATGCATTACGGTAACAGTGTTTCCTTTGCCGGGAAAGACTTGATTATGTTTCCAATTCAACTAATTGAAACATTTCGTGGTTATAGGTAGTTGAGTTTTCGGATTGGGGAAATGATCTACCGAGCTGGCTTCACCTTAGCAACAGTCATATCTTGTATGGACTACCAGATAAACCAGGTGTATATAGATTCAACATTATCTTTTTTGGAGCCGTTATTGGTGACTATGTCCATCTGTGTCACTCCGTCTTCTTTGAACTTCATGTTGAAGACGCTTCGTCATCAAGTCTTCAGCGCATGTCAGAATATGCGCCAGAATTCCATCATCGTTTCTGCTGCATCGATGATAGGAAGGTAGAAATATTTACCGTACCCTTTAAGACAGTAAAACAAGACCAGCAGAAAAATGAAGAACTTCTTCAGATCGGACAGGAATACAGTTCCGAGTTTAAACTTGACTTTGGTTCACTGCAAATTCTTCCAGTTAACAGCGCACATGCGTTGTACAAACAATTGCATTCTTTAAGTGTTGTTGCATCTTCCATATCGGGCCAAGAGAAGGAGGATTATGGAGAATTTACTCTATCTTGGCCAATTCCCTGCAGCAAAGCTACCAATACAACCACGCTAGTAAAGCAACTCAAACAACACCATCACCGTAGCCGTCGAAATTTACAGACTTTACAATGGCATATTACAAGAGGCAGTATACGACAACGAGAACGCAGGGATATTTTCTTCGGTTCCATATCAGCCATCGTTGGAACACCTTCAGAAACCACCACCCAGACAACACAAATTACATCGTCCACAACTGTTTCGGTGAATTTGGAGAAAACTGTTGTTACCTCCTTTCTAGCAGTTACATCGGCAGAAAACTCGGGTACTGTTTCAGTCAGCGCTTCTCCAAGTATGAATGTTTCGACCATTGCATCTACGTCAAGCATAAAGTCTAGAGCAACGAATACTTCCTATTTCAAACCGTCGCCAAGTACCTCAACACAAAGTTACTCTGAATATTTCCCTTCGAAAATTTTGACCCTTCGAACAATGACCGAAATTAGCTCTTTGGTATTTTCAAGTTTCCCAATTCTCTTTACGTCAGGATCAAGTCAGCCATCGTCCCAAACAGTGAATTTAAGCAATGGCACCATACATGCTTCGACAACTGAAATAAGTTCATCTTCTATGGACAAAAGCAATCAAACTCAGATGCCGAGCAATGTAACTTCACATTTCACCTCAGTTCCAGCCTCAACTGAAATCATTTCATCTTCCACGAACGAAGAAAATACCAATCAAACGCGAATGCCGAGCAATGAAACTTCATCATTCACCTCAACACAATCATCTATCAGTTCAGCGATCAGTTTTATTCTCGTCACGACGACTGGTCCACTCTCTACAGATTTTGTGACATCGATAAACGATACGATCACGACTACAATGCAAACACGAATGCTTTCAAATCGAGTGTCAGCAACAATATATTCAGAAAACAATACAACAACGATAACCAAAATCGAATCTTCGACATCAGACATTTCGCGATTAACTACCACTCGGACTTTGCCCTTGTCAAAAGGTTACACAACGGCAAACTATTCTATGTTTTTGAGTGTTTCTTTGAGCACGTTCTTAAATACTGAGATGAGTTCAAGGGCTAACAGCACACCCTTTATTTCCGAAATAAACAGTACCTTTTCAACTATTACCAACTCATACGAAACAAAGCAAACAGCTTGGTGACTGCATTGCCGAGTGTAACTATCACGCCGACATTGTCTTTACCACAAAGTTTACATACAACAGCAGGGCAATCTTCAAACTTTTCTATGCTCGCCAGTGTTTCTGATACTAGTGTTACATTTAACTTCACCGCTACTCATATGTCCGAACTGAAGACTAGTTTTTCATCAAATGTCAACCACTCTTCGTATGATACAGAACACACAACTTCAACCTTGACATATCCGACCGCAGCGTCTCGTGTACTCGTTACCAATAGTACTTACCATTTATCAACATACGTGGAACCATTCTCGTCAACCATTTCATTAGACATCTCCTTACCGGTTTATCCCAACAGTACTGACACCTCAAGTGATCATGCCTACCTCACGACAAAATATTTCTCAACCTCTTCGTATCCATTTATTACGGAGAGATCCATCAGAAACATTACATCTGAATTGGTGACACAGAGTACTTTTATCAAGACAACCATGGACCTGGTGATATCATCACCGTTGACTTTCAGTACTTTTAAAACAATTGCCAGCTCAAATTCTTCCCTAGTAATGCCAATAGAAACCAGTTCACCAGTTTCTATTCCGTTTGTAAGTACACAGTTCCTGCATTCTTCACAACCGGTTTCAACTGGGAACAGTCCTGTGATTTCGATAGCCATATCCAGTTTCGCCACGATCGCAACACTTTCAACGGACACTGCTGTATCAACTCAAATGCATTACCTCACCAGCATTTATTCTAAACCGACATCTTCACAGATACAAAGCTCGCCAAGTCGAACATCTTCACTGGTGCAAGTCTCCTCAAGCCAGTCAACAATGCAATCATCAACATCTACAGTAATCGCAACTTCTTCAAGTCAGCTTGAGAACAGAACAAATTTTCAAGTGTCGTCAATTCTATCTACTGTTACTATGGTAACCTCCAGCATTAACAATGCGAACTCTATAGCAATAACTACATCAGCAAGTTATTCTCTTGAGATATCAAGTCGTGTTGAAACGACGACCACACAGATTCCGAATACTCCTCCGGTCGTCAAAAAGCTCATCGAACCTCTGTTTTTCGGCGCCGGTCGCTTTTATGCTGTTCAAATACCAGCTAACGTTTTCAGTGATGTGGAAGATGGCGCGACAGAAAATTTGACATTGAGTTGTTACACAGAAACTGAAGGCTCACTCCAAATCTCGTGGCTGAATTTCAATTCGACTATCCAAACCTTATTTGCATTCCCGCTGGAAGTGGACTTTACTAATCAAGGCAACGAACCGTCGATTATTCACCTTCGAGCATACGATAGCGCCGGCGCTTACGTTACAACACAATTCAAGGTGGTTGTCACGGCCCCTCTTCAACAATATGCATACGTCATCAAAATGACAATTTTATACAACTACACTAGATTTTTGAGCGATAAAATGACAAGACTGGATCTAGTTCAACGCATATCCACGTACTACGGAGAAGATCCGCGGAATAGTTCACTGTACATACACTCGGTCCGCAGTGGATCTACCATTTTGGAATTTAATAGCTTCACCCTAGCAACAGCAGAAACTTGCGACAGACAAAACATCCTTCAAAATGCTGCTGTTGTGAAGGCACCGAACACTAATGAAGCGCAGGAGAATTTCAAGAACTTTATGTTACCTGAATACCCCGTCGTTGACATGGGTCTACAGTTTGGGGGACAATGTAACGTCCTCCCGACTCAGGCTCCTACTTCGGCTGGTGACAGTAACAATTACCTAGAGTATGTCATTCCGATTGTCATTTTAGTCATCATTCTCATCATCGTCATAATCGTTGTCATCATTGTGTTTCGACGGCAGCGAAACAAGGGAACGTTTTATGTGGGTAGTCGGCGCTACGAGAAAGGGCAACCCGTTTTGTTTCCCGATGAGTTGGAGCTACAGGGATTACCCGGCAAAGCAAAGCCGGTGGAAAGCGAATTGCAGTTAGGGGCGTACGACGGCCCGTATGATTTGGAAGAAAGTGATGACAGCAGTAGCATGGATCTGCCTGACTACGGTAAACGAGCAGAGGCTAGGCAACAGGACAGCCTCAGCAGCGACGATTCATATTCTTGTTACTACAGGACACCCAGTGGATCGCCACCGGAATATACCGAACCTCCGCCCTATAAATCACCTTTTAATAGAAATAGTTTTGATATTTAGAACCATTCTCTTTTATATACAGAGTGTCTGTAAAAAACCGGCTCAAAATTTAATAACATAAAAAATTAACTTAATTTATGTGAGAAAAAAAAAAATTAAACTCTATAGTAATAAGTCGTAAAATCTCATGGGTATTTCAAACTGAAACATAATAACTATCACATGGGAATTACAATCTAAGAAGTACTTTGCCATAGAAAAGTTGTGTTTGTACAACACTTTTTTTGACATAAATCAAATGATTTCTTTAGTCATTTTTTTTAGACCGCTTTTTCCCAGACACTCTGTATAGGGCGCCTCAAAACACCTTTCCCTTCCCCTTCTCTACGAGATAATATATATATTTTTTATGACAACATCTATATCACGGCAAGGTTAAGTAATTGTACATTTATGAGATACCGTCCAACTACTCTTCAACAATGGGAATAATACAATTTGCGTGGAACTATTTTTGGATAACAAAAGAGGGAGATTTTTTTTGGGACACGCTGTACTTTAACTTTATTACTTTTTGTGCAGTGTGGCATAGTGAAATTGGTAGACAACCTGATTTTTATTCTATAATAGTATGTTGAAGATTTTATATCTGCCAGTGAGTGTGTATAAAAAAACATGATAATTTGGATAAATCGCGTCATTACGTCATGTTTGACTTGTATTTTTATTAACCCAATGAGTTTAAATCAGGTGCCGTTTTTTTCGCTTATTTTTTGGTGGAATATATGTTCACTATACACACTTCAGGAGGATTTTAACACGAAATATTTCTTAAAAAAAAAACAGCTATCGGAAAATTATTAGGGAAATCGGATTTTACGTAGCCTAGGTACTAAACCGTCTGTTAAAATTTTTTTGAGTATTTTGATGCACTCTTTATTATTTATAATAATTTTTCTATTACTTTTAATCCTTTTTTCTATTATTAATATTATTGTTTGTTTTTTTGAAAGACTACGTGCGTATAATATTCTGTATTTATGTTTAATAAATAATTTTTTTCTTAAAGATTTTGATACTGTAGGAAAGTAGGATGAAGTTTGTTTTTTTTTGGAAATAGGATAATACTTAGGATATACTGACTTGGTCAAGTTTTTCATGAGATCCAATTTAGCGGATTTCTAAATTTGCATCCGAATTAAGAAGAAATAATTACCTAATTACCTACCTTAATAATTACAGTGACGGCTAGATAATCTGCTCTTATGCCTTGCTACTATATCTAACGCAATCTCTTTTATTTTGGACGAGCTTCACGCGTCTTCTTTCTCATAGGGGGATATCCACAAACTCGTAAAAATAGGACCGCCCCCCCCCCCCTATGCGCTTGTATGCATACGTTATATTTACTATATTACTGTAGCTTTTACCCCAGCGTACGCTATTCGATAGACTCCTCCCCTCATTGGTGTGTACGTACTATGTGGATGCCCCATATAATGGAAAAACCTAAAAACCTAAATAAACAGGTGTAAAATTGTATTTACATTCTTTTCAAGGGTTTCCAGAAATAAATGTAAATTTTGAAGCCTTAAGGTTTGTTCTTATATAAAAAGAAAATAGTGGCATTGCCTCAATAAAATAAGTTTTTATTTTTACAGTTAGTATATTTACAATGTTATTTTACATTTATATATGCGTATTTTGAATGGATTATAGTAAAACTAACGTAAAGTATTCCAGACTTTTAAAAAGGTGTAAATAAATGAATTAGTTATAAATTTAAAAGCTTAATAATATATCCTAGGCCTAAACCAGTAACAACCACACAAAATCAAGTTAGAGATTCTTCTGAATGGTTTTTCAAAAAGTTTATCTAGTCACCGTTGAAAATTGTATTTTTGTAGTTTCATAGGAATATCTTGCTAACTTCAAAAACAGTTAAATTTGCTCTAACTAAAAAGTAGAAATGATATAAATTTGTCGCGAGTCATGTATAAGACCCGCGTAATTAAAAAAAAAAACAACAACACCGACATACATAATGTACAACCATATGTACAGTTCACCCCCAGAACTCAGTCGAACACTATTCTTCCCGTTTCAGGAATATATATTCTTGTATCCCTTATACAGTTTATTGGCCATCCAAGAAAAAGAATCGTAGATGGATGATTTGGTAGAAGTCAATTTATCGATGTTGGTCGCTGATAAGATACCCGATGTCTTCTCGATGTGAAGTTCTCGCAAATGTTTCAGGTATTTTATTTCGTCCCATGTCATTCGTTTACACATTTTCCGGACTGAATGTGGTATATCGTGTCGGATGTGCAGCGTTTCTGTTTCGGCTGTCTGCAGCAGCTCTGAAGTCTTTTCGTACGTGTCAGGCCGTACGCACAAATTCTTCATGAAATTGTTCTTGGCTTTCAGCAACTGTACCTCGTCCCAGAAATCTGCGTCGATATTCTTCAAGATGGACCAAAAAGTTTTATTGAAGTGCTGGTATAATACCACATCTGCTTTACTCCAATCTTTGATTTTATCCTTTAGGGATTTTGAGATGTCGTTTCGACGCCACGATTCCGCTCGATTCTTCAATCGAAAGTACACGAGATCGTCCAGCTCCCAACACAACAATCGTTTCAAGAGCACAATCGATTCATCGAAATACTCCATCATCATAACCAGGTGAAACTGATTATCTAGTTCTTGCACTTTTTTATAGATTTTATTTTTGTTCGTAAAATCTTTCGATTCCAACCCCAAATCGTAAAACATACCGTTTCGAATTAGTTTTAATCGATCGCTATTTATGCGCAAATCTTGCGTTAGAACGTAGTTAACGAGCACCTTCTCAGGGTCCTTAAAGAATTCCGCTAAGGAGTCTTCGCTGTTTTCCATACCTAGGATTTTATCTAGCGTCATGTAAGAGAAACTCGATTCGAACTGGCTGATGGGATCACGTAATATAGTGACGTAAACGGTATCGTTGGGCATGAGCCCTTCCATTGTCTTTTGATTAAATCGCGCATGATTGCTCAGAATATTTGGCTCGCTGCCGTTCAGAGGATAATAGGAAGTGTTCTGGAAAAACCATGGCCAATCGAGGCGATTTGATCCCACTTTGGGTAAGACAAAGTTCAGATTATGCGCTTCACCGTATCGGTTCAGAATGTTGGTGATTGTTGAGCTGCCAGTCTTGTGAGTTTTTAAGAAAACTACGTTCTTTTTCCTCCTGCATGCTCTATATGAAAGTAAAGGATTATAAAGATACAGGGTGAACAGAACAGAAAAATCTACTTTTTTGTCAAAGATTTACCAATAGAGATCATAAATTCTTTCAAATCCAATATAAACAACAAAAAACTTTGGGCCAAAAAAGAATTTGAAAAAAAAAATATATATATATATAATATATTTTTGAAAATCTTTAAATTATTTCTCCCACAGCTTGGCTACCATTAATGCGTACATAGATAGATAGATAGATAGATAGATAGATAGATAGATAGATAGATAGATAGATAGAT
>JAYRBV010020742.1:0-11444 GCA_036023255.1 Mitrocomella polydiademata
GAGTTATAACCTCCAGAATATTACAATCTGTAGCCGTGAAGATTGCTTCACACCGCTCCACCATTATGGATTTGAATAAACACGTACGGACAGACAAAATAGTGCTTTTATTAAGATAGACTGTGCAATTTCTAGTTTAGAAACTGCGTAATTTGAAAAGTCGTTTTTAAATTTGCGCAATGTTTGTAACAATTCCCCATTATGCTAATGTGGCTTTGAAGTTATATTTCTATCTAAAATTTTTGTTTTGTTTTTGTACCCAAATTTAGCATACTCAAATTTAGAGTACTCCAAATTTAGTAGATTTTGTACTTTGTTGACAACATACCACATTTTTTTGCGGAATAAAAACACATCCGCATTCCTTTTAAAACATTGTAATGCCGTCATTCCGGCGTCCTTGCAACGCTGGTCAATTACCAGTTAGTTTTCATTTAAACTTGTAAATTGCGCCATTTTAATACAGATGCATTCTCGTCGAGATTTTCAAATTGTATAATACTGTCGTTCTTTTTACCAGTACATTTTTCTACAACTCCTGTTTTAAAAGATCAATTGTAATGCCAATTAAACCAATTAAACAGATGTCTTTATTAGAAATTACTTAAATAAAAAATCTATAATTACCTTTTTTAAACAAATAAAAGAGCACTCGGGAATAAACTTCCTTTAGTAATCTTGTTCATCTGTTAACATGAAGGTAAGGTTTGAAATTTATTTTCTTGTTATTTTTAGCACTTATATACTTATAACTTGTCTCATTTGATGAGGAGTTATGGGGCTCCCTTTACCTCTAAATATGCCTGGTCTAATAGAGACATTGATGAACAAATCAGAACAGAAAGTGTATGTGTCTAACCAGAAAATCCGTCTCTAACTTTTTGACTGACAGTTTCAATAAATTATTACGATGCAAAAAGAGAGCCAGAGAAAACCTAAAAGCAATTATCATTTATTTGTATCAAAAGAGAAATTTCAAATGAGAAAAATTGCTCTTCATACATATGTGCAAATTGTCCATTAATATTCTTTTCTGCTTTAGGATAGAAAAAACTAAAAGTTCATAATCGTCAAAACAATTTAGCAAATCAAATTTCGAGCACAGAATTATCTGTACAACCTGATACCTGGCTGTTATTTCCATCTGTAAAAAAAAAACAGATACAAAAAATGAAAATAAAAAGACAGATTTCCTAGCTAGTAAATGAATGTCAAGATATTTTCGGATTGAGCTTAGGTTGATGCTTCATTCGAAAAACTACCCTTTACCTCTAAATATGCCTGGTCTAATAGAGACATTGATGAACAAATCAGAACAGAAAGTGTATGTGTCTAACCAGAAAATCCGTCTCTAACTTTTTGACTGACAGTTTCAATAAATTATTACGATGCAAAAAGAGAGCCAGAGAAAACCTAAAAGCAATTATCATTTATTTGTATCAAAAGAGAAATTTCAAATGAGAAAAATTGCTCTTCATACATATGTGCAAATTGTCCATTAATATTCTTTTCTGCTTTAGGATAGAAAAAACTAAAAGTTCATAATCGTCAAAACAATTTAGCAAATCAAATTTCGAGCACAGAATTATCTGTACAACCTGATACCTGGCTGTTATTTCCATCTGTAAAAAAAAAACAGATACAAAAAATGAAAATAAAAAGACAGATTTCCTAGCTAGTAAATGAATGTCAAGATATTTTCGGATTGAGCTTAGGTTGATGCTTCATTCGAAAAACTACTTTAATAATGTGAAAATAAATAATAGAAATAAATTTTTGCTGATGTTACAATAGAGGAAGTATTTATGAAGAACAAAATTACCCGAAAAAGGCATGTTCATTACTGGTTAAAACTGGTAAAGAAAAAAATAGTTTGGGCGAAAAAATTTGCAAAAAAATTCTTTGAGTCAAAAAGTATTTCGAAAATTTATTTGTGAATTACATTGGAATGCAGGTGAATTACAAATCAGCGGGGAATTACAGATAAATATCCACCATATAATTATATGGCAAAGAAACTTCTTACCGGTAACGGAAAAATCTGATTAATAAAACAAGATGAAATAAAGTCTGGGTGTTGTGAACAGAAGAATTGTATTCTACTATAAAGTTTTTTCATTTCTTTCAGTCTTTTTTCACAATATTGTTTTTGTTGGTGGTAACATGCCATCTGGCATTCTCCTTTCGAGTCGAAGAAGAAGAAGAAGACTGGGACGAGTTATCAAAAGATCAACTTGATGAAATCGACGATAAGTATGAAAAAGAATTATTTAATTATCAAAGTGGAGGAGTGTTTTCTATTGATAAGGCACGAGATGTTGTTTGACATAATTGATAGGAAAAAATACTCCCGGCAATAATTGAACAATTACGAAATTGCAAAACATATATTTTAATGAGTTTCTTTCTATATCTAAAACACTTGCAACCATTCACATATTCTTCCGTCGTTCAATTCGGTGCAAACATTCTTCCGGCTTGGTTCAAAATACTGCTTGGGTTCGGTGCAAAAATTGCATAGCTACATAGCTAGGGAACCTGAGAACATTGTTAACAAGATATGAATTATTAACTTGTGGCTTATTAATAAAATTATGTCCTAATATTCTCAACTAAGAGGCCTGTCACATGAGAAATACCAGTCCGGCAAACCGAGCTGGCCCGTTTTGAAGAGATCCCACCTTTGTCGTAAAACGCAACAAGCTGTCAGATGAGCAACGGATTGGCCAAACAGGGCTGGAATTATCCCATGTGTGGCACCCCAGCCCGGCAAACAGGGCTGGTGACGTCAATGAGAGAGTTTCTGAATTTAACTTTTAAAAGGAATTTCCTTACAATAAAATGGGTTCTTTTGCTTTCGTTTCTTTCTTTTTCCAGCCGGAAAAAGGGGCTCATGTGACACCCGGTTGATTCCAACCCGGCAAACCGAGCCAGTCCGTTTTACTGGGCGGGCCCGTCATGTGACAGGCCCCTTAAAATGGTCTTAAGCTTTGGTCACAACTTCTAATGTCACCAAACAAAATTTGCACCGAACAAAACGATGTTTGCACCGATCCTGAAGAATATATGAAAAAACGTAGCCTGTAGCAGCCCGCCTAGCGGTACGGGATTTTACGACAGCCACAATAACATCATGATATCAAACTTCTGTTGTCAGAGAACTTTCTTTTGATGAAGAACGCAACGATCCTTGGCTTATCGATGTAAGCCGAAGGAGATCAAGTCGGAGACGATGTGCAAGGAGGAGAACAAAATCGAGTGGTAAGTAATTTTTAACATAAACCCATCTCATTTTCGGTCCCTTGGTGTTTGTTTCGGAGCATTTCATCCGATACTAATATATTGAAAGTTGCCCGTTGTAACCAGATATAACTGTTGTTGTGGCCATCAAAGTGCTGGTAAAGACTCCCTAGGATTTAGAGGGCTCGCTCCATATACTTTCCGTCCATGCGTGGGCAACGCATAGAAGTGAGACTAGCACATAGTCTACATCTAATGTTTGAACAATTTTGTATCTGTCAGTATATAAATTGTCCTAACGTTGCCTACTTAGTTTTGAGTGGGAGCCTTAAATTTTCGTCCGGAGTTAAAAACGCGTTGTTTTAACATTCTCAAGGCACTATACACTAGACTTCAAATATATTTAACTTAGATTTAGATCATTCAAAAAATATATTTTTACGATTTTCTACGATAACAGGTTGCTATGTCGAGAAGCCCAATGGATGTGGCAGTGAACTGGTCTCCAACGTATATTTCCCATACAGAGACACGTTCACTAAAAGCTGCAATAAACATGATATTTGCTATAAATGTGTAAGTATTAGTATTTTATACTAGGTGCAAACTTCATTTCTTTAGGGTTAAACTAGAGTTAAAGAGAAAGAAAAAGGAATGAAACTTCAGGTTTTTGATAACATTTAAATTCCCAACCCAGATAATGAGTAGATTCTCAGTAGTTATGATCATGCTGAACATTGTGTGAGCTAATTTGACCTAGTATTTTTAATTTCTTCGTTATCTATATCAGGGTAAAACCAATGTATGGTCTCGAAAGAGTTGCGACGATCAATTTCGGGATGATATGAAGAAAGCATGCGATTGCAAATACGAAGGAGTTTTGTTGGCGGCATCTCGAGAATTGTGCAAGACTACCGCTGACTCATTGTATGGTACAGTTCGAACGGTTGGCAATAATTTCTACGATAAGAACACGAAATCGTGGTGTGTAAAAAGCTGTGTTAAACCGTTCGGCAGTCCCGACTATAATGAATAAATGATGTAGTTCGGCGTTTCAAACATTATAGCCTGAGAATTGAATGAAATTTTTTAAATATATTGGTATATGCGTATAAAGGCAAGACAAATATTAGTTGCCTTAGAGGCCTGAGCAAAATCTATATTTTATTTTTGAGAATCTAATTATTTTTTCAAGTATTTTTTTCCATCAGGTCAAACTTTGATTTTGATTCGAATAAACTAATAGGAGTGACGTGACTTATCCTGAATTTTTTTTAACTATTTAATTTCTTATTAACTTGTGATCTTTATAGGACTTTAGTTTGGTAAAAAAAATTATTCAACGAAATGAAATCGGTTATCCAAGTTTTTATGGTGAGAGTTGTCATTTTCAGGTTTGCATTTTGCATGCAATAACTTCACGATCGTGAATTGTGGGACATTTATTGTGACAGTGAAAACTGCCTGAAATTGACAATTCAAGCTTATTAACCCTTCGTAGAACGACCTATCTTCACTTACATGCTGTAACGAATCCCCCCAGAAACCTCAACATCTACAGGTGCTATTGAGTTGAAACTTTGACCAGTGGTAGACCTTCAAACATGATGACGACTGGTATACCATTCTTTGAACGATCGCGTAATTTTTCGTGTATTTTACAGACAAAAATGCTGTTGGTTACTATTTCTCGTAAGTTTTGATTGGGCAACTCTATTGAGTTCAAACTTTGACCAGTATATGAAAATGATAATAGAATAACTCATTACTTTCATATTTAGAAAGAGACCACGTGACCAGCGTGTATTAATTGATGACACTTGTCACCATGTCAACAAAAGGTTCCTGACAATAGAATCCTCAATTTATATGACCTATTAATTAGTTTTACCAAGCATTTATCATTTAACCTGGACTTTCCAGGATAAGTAGCCTATTAGCTTAAGTGCAGTGTAAGAAAATTTTGATTTTAAAATAATTTTTGAGAGAAAAGAACCGATCCACTCATAAATTATAGATTTTGTTTTATTTGCAACTTAAAGAATAACCTCTATCTACTATAATAAATGTTATTCTGCGGGTACGTAATAACTTTTACAGGATAATCCAATCACAAGGCACTATATACGGTATATCAAAATTCTATCAACTAGAGTTGATCTTCAGCTACTGATATGTCCGCTTTACATCAATAGAAAGTGTCCGCTTTACATCAATAGAAAGGCACAATCTCTACTCTTGTTCTTTGTTTTTAAAGTAGCTGGTGGAGCTGGGTGGTGTTTTTCTGTTGCATATACTCATAAAGAGAAAGCTGGCGTGAATCCACTAGATGTAGCTTTGTCCCCTAGATTGCGGAGACCTAGCTGAACTGTGTACAGGTTCCGTCCTTGGTGCAGGTCGGTGGTCACAAAGATGTACTCGCTCTTCACTCCATACTCCCGCATAGCCCCGTTCACGAAACCGAGGTTCTCCATCTGTTGGAAGGGTTGCTTTGGATTCTTGTTGTAAGTTTTGATGGAGCCTGGTGATAGAATATTCATGAGTTGACAAAGGATGACTCCGGTCTTGAAGGTCTTCCGGAATTGATCATAGCCGGTAACGTCTTTCAGGTCACAACCAACCACAGCTATAAGTGAGAACTAGAATAATTATCATATTTCAAATTCAATATTGACTTTGCTGGAGAGTTTTCAAACCCCAGACTCAAGAGGAGAATCTTTTCCCGGGGGCACTGAAACAGAGGTATAAATTCTGAAGAAAAAATTATTTTGATCTTACAGTCAAACTATCACTATGGTATCTGAGGAATATCCAGCTTGACAATATTGTCAGTTTTATGTCAGCAATTTTATTTTTTACTGAAAAAAGGAAAACAATCAAAAGTCTTTAACGTCATCAACTAATTAGGAATGTCATTATCAAGATAAAGCTAATTAAGCAATCAGTACAAATTTTTAAATAGAAAGAACAGTTGTTGCTCAAACATAATGACGTAATGTACTTTATTTGTCTATGTGCCTCGTGCCGCCGCGATAGATAATCGGATCAATAATTATGTTTCTTTACTCCAATTTTCTGGGTTTTTTAACAATGATTAATATACAAGGTAAAGTTAATAAATGTACTTTAGCTGGTGACGTAATGGCGATAGGCCAAAAATATTTTGCTTTGATTTTATTGGAATCTTTTGTTAAAAATATAATGAGTTCAAAAATCTTCTCTGTTACTACAATCACAGTCATAAATTATGGTAGTCTTCCGATATTTTGTCAAAAATTCAAAAACCACAAGTAATTCAAAGTTGATTTTATTGGGTTTAACGAGTTGTGGAAATGTATTTATCTCAGAGATTTATCAGGAGCCTTGAGCCTTTAGATCTTTTGGTTTTTGACCAACATGATTTCAGTAGCCTAGTACCAAGGCTACTTGAAACATTCGAGTTTTACTGTTTCTCGACTTGATTGACGAAAACATGACCGTCAAACTTAGATTTAAGCAACCAAAATTACGTGTTTTTTGTCACTTTTGCCATAAATTAATGTCCCTGATTGTAGTGTTGTGAAAAGTGGAAGAATCGAATGTTTGCAAACAATATGTGAAATATCCTTACCCTCAATCCAACGAAGTAATGAATTTTCCAACTTTAGATCGTATTTGTTGTTCCAGTTGACACGGATTTCAGTAGCATTGCTATCTCCCATATTTAACACTGTTAATATCTTTATTTGCTAAAATTTCAAAAATTAAAAAAACAAAACAATATGCGACTAAGTCGAGGAAGATTGGACAAGATGTTTGAAATCTCTAACTGCAGTGTGCATCAATTACTGCGTCTTCTGACACTCCTCTTCAACCCGACACTGCTATAATCTAAATTGCACTGATAACGGTTTAAAGAAACCTTAATACCTTTTTTAGTAGGTTTTTTGGATTTTCAGATAAAGATCTTGATCTCGTTCAAATTGTTATTTCGCAATATTATATTTCATATTTCCTGATCATCCAACAGTAGTTGTCCGATTCAACAGTACAGTCTGATTCAAAGCCAATATATTAATCTTAACGTCCTCCAAATGACAAACAACCGCTTTACAATTGGATTAGTTACTTAATTCGATTTGATTTCCTCGTTTTACGAATGCCGCCCCTCTCCGCTAGTCTGTTTCGCAGAACATAAACAACACGGAAAAAACTAGTTCTCCGTTTTGCAATGAATGCAAAATCAGACTAACTCTCCAATTACTGTATTTTGTTAAATTAAACTATCTGGAATTATCTATTTTTGCTTACGGCAGCAAGTCAGCGGCGGTAATTTCTTATAACATTATGAAAGTAAAAATAACTTACATAGTGAACATGAAAGGTCAAGAATTATTTTAAGGAGATAATCAATACTTAGAAATGGTGGGGATAAAAAAATGACGAGACGAAGACGACAACGATCCCGAAACTTATCCTCAGTTACTAAACAAAGAAGTTTTCTATATTAATGAGGTAAATTTCAGTAGAAAGGTTGACAGTTTTAATACATTTCGTTTCTATTTTTGTTCCGACCTACACATATTAAAAAGAGTTTCTAACATGATGAAGTTTGTCAAAACAGCTCTTTCGCATGTTATTAAGGATCATAACACAGGGTTGAAATCTAATGATAGACAAACGAATTGAAATACTGAATTGCATTGGGATATTGAAAACGTATTAACGGCCCAATACATTTCAATATAACATGCTCACACCCAATAAAAGGAAAACTGTAGTTAGTGTGAAATAAGCCCGGTCGGAAAAATCGCGTTAAGTTTTTTTGAGTGTTTTATTGGCTTAGGAGGAGTTTTGATTGAGGGAAATATCCGAATTTGCTGACTCGAACTCCTTTATTTTGATACCTTGGCAAAGAAAATGACCCAGTGTCTGGATACACTACTATTCATTGAACCTCTTTTTCACTGGAGAATTCTTAAATTTAACCAAGAAAAATTTCTGAAACTGGAAACTTAACTCAAAAGAATCTGTGCAAAGAAGTATTTCCTTAGGTCCCTGCAAAAAACAGGTTATCAACTTTAATTTCAGCAATTGTTCTCCCATGTTGATTTGTAATGGCAATGTGCAAAAAGGCACTGGAAACTATAAACCTTCGCGGATAGAAACAAAACACGTGTAATTCATTACTACTATAATCTGGACATAATTATAATGTCCGAAATAAAATCCTTCAGTCAAAACAACACAGAAGTATTACAGAGTAGATTGGTCACGAAATGCAACGAGATTTTTACTTCTTTTACAATTACATACAACCATACCATTGCATAAAGAGAACACTTTTCATTGCCTTGTTCAAATGCTTGATAACTGATACAATATACAGTAAATCTTTGGTAGAATATGAAAATACCAATAAAATTAATACAAAACTTGTTCAATAGTCAGACAGTCATTTAATCGAAATAAAAAGCCATGAAATAGAAAAGCCACATTGACGCATCAGACTGTCAACCTGTCATTGTTAACTTTTATATGCCTTACCATATGACCTACCAAATAGATATTTTCTCATGGAAAAAAGGCTAAAAAAGATACATGCCATATATATATATATTTTCATCAGAGCAAAACCAAAAGCTTGAATGCAACAAAAAATGCTTTCTATATGCTTGTTTAATAAAATGTGGCTAAGATTGATCTCGCAATACAATAAAGAAATGTCCTAAAGCTGCCAACTAAAAATTCCATCCAATAGACTACTTTAAACCAACTAAAACATCAGTCAACTCAGAGAGCATATTGTTTTTTCCTTTTTTACATCAAATTTTATATATATGCACATAATTTCATAAAAAAAGACAATAAATGAGTACATATCCGATTACCTTTTATAAACTTAAAGAGATTTTATTAAGAGAGAAAAAGAGAGAAATCCCGATTAATGTAATAAATTGATGGTTTATTTTTAAAAATCTAGATTTAACAGAGAGGCTCTCCTATAGAACTTTTTATTTTCCTATTATTCTTTCCAATCCATCCGCGCACAAGACAAAAGTTGCGCAATTGATAAAACTCGTTTGTTTTTTTAATGTGTTTATCATGTCAGCTCAATCGATCATAATTATCGATAAGGAGAGAAAACGTAAATGTGCATTTCAAATGTAAATTGAATCAACTTTTCTTATTATCATATTGCCGAAGAAAACAAACCCGCATGTATCTGTTGCCCAAAGCTGCCAAAATTTGGTATATTTGACACGTGTGTGTCTTCTACCAAAATGAATCTTTATTCAACAAGGCCACGCCTTTATTGGAGTTTTTTCTTAAGCGAAACATCAAAGAACGCCTCACGCTGCATGTGTTTTTTACTCGCTCTTTTGCTTTTACTTTGATTATCAAGAAAAAAAAAATCACGGACGTATTTAACAGGAGGAGTTGAGCTTATGAAAGATAACTTTTAAAAGGTTTATTTAATTAAATAGATCTCAATCTGGCAATAATAAACAAACTGAGTTTGTATTTGGTCACACCAGGTAGCATCAGATAAGTTCTTCGTCACCGTCTCCAGCTCACTTGGTATGGAGGAGTGTTCCTTTGAATCTGCCTACCAAATGCGTCCGCGAATAATAAAAAACCCTCTCCGTCATCAATGTTTTTTTCCTAAAAGTTTTCTTTACATCTGTCTGCGGTGTGGTCTTAAATGAAATTTTCTCTGCATGATATTTTTTTCTCCCACTTTTTGAGCGGGTAGAAAAAAATCCTTTTGTATGGAACCAACAATTTTTCGGTCAATTTGACAGTGAAATCATCGCTCAGTCCTGCAATGATTCGTCTCTCTTGCATATAAATTAATGTGATCTCAGTTGGTCACAAGACTCGAAAGAAAAACCGCGTACGGTACCAGTCTCTTCATTCATATCCCCTTTAATCGTTAATTTTCCTTACTATTTTTTCGGAATGGATTATGTGCTGTCTACTGCGATATGTAGCTATTAGCATAGATTGGAAAGGATATTTCATTCAAAAAACTTAATTTTAAAGAAAAAGGGACAATTGCTCACTAAAGAGTGCAGAACAGTGCAGAACGGCGTGTAACGAGATGATTGATACAAAGCCAGCTACAGATTTCTCTGAAAAACTAAAAATATACTGTCGTCGAGAACCAAGGATCTTCTATTACAGAAGATCCTTGCGAGAACTTTGAAGAGTTTATGGAACAAACAATACATTGCTATTAATTACATAGATACTATGAATAAGGACATAATACATGTTTAACTCGTGTTTCATAAAAACTAAAACGCTGCCAAGTTGCTTAAAACTGAAAAAAACAATAACGGTGCAACTCTCTCTCTCTCTCTCTCTCTCTCTCTCTCTCTCTCTCCTTCCCAACATAATACCATACCAAACCAAACTAGTGGTGCGCTACCAAAGCACTTACAAATAAATATTCCAGATAGGTAGAGTCATGTAAAAATAAAATCTTTAAAAATAAAATCAAATAGGCAAATCTATTAAATATATAGAGTTAGAAAATCCAATATTCCAATGTGGTGCGTGCAATAGCAAAATCAGTTTCGATCCTTAGTTCGAGTAAATATAAAGTTTTTCAGCTGTGGGAAGCTTGATTCATCAATGTTGACTACCTTATCTCCAAATCTTTCAAAGCATTTAAACTGTTTAAAATAATATGATTCTAATTACCAAAACCTTGTAATTAAAAATACATAATACCCAGGTCCGTAGCAAGATCAGAATTATTGGGGGAGGGGGGAAATGAGGTGAGGTAGTGGATTAATAATCGCACACAATAATTGAGCGACGAAGTCTTTAAAACACCTCTAAAAGGACAATTTAACCCTATTCATGCCGGGGGGCCGATTCGACCATGTTTTTACTAAATTAGCTGCCAAAAATGTAATTCTGCCAAAAATTATGTTCAACTATTGAAAGTTTGTGACTTTTATTATTTTTCTATTGGCTTTTCGATGGAAAATATTCTTTCTTCGAAATTTTGAGTATTTTGGTCCAAAACCACGCCCTAAAAAAGTGCCATAAAACGAAAAAATTTACAACGAAGAAATTTTTTACACTATGTGTATCTCATGTGAATCTATATAATATTACCGTAAGAGATTTTCGGTTAGCCACTAACACTGGTCACACATACCATCCGTTTTGGAGGAGCTTCTTTTAACCCAAAATACAACCAAGGAAGA
>JAYRBV010020753.1:0-11443 GCA_036023255.1 Mitrocomella polydiademata
TGCATTGTGCGTAAGCAGTCTCTTCAGCGTCCTTGCGACGCTGGGAACCAGCTAGTCTATATAATAAAAGTCGTATTTTGTATCTTTGTATGTACGCATTTCAAAAATGGTAGACAAGCTGAGTATTTTGAGATAACTTTTCAATAAAAACAAGCTTTTTTAAAACTCCGATGGCAGTTGTAAACTATTTGACATTTTCTAACGACACAAGGGAATCAACTTAATGACTTTCAACTCCCAATGGGATTGATTATTTAATACCCATGGGAACTATTCAACGTATAATTACAGAAACAGTTTTTTTTTATATAAATGAGTTAATATTGATGAAAGAAGCGTGAATGTTATATAATTGTAAAAAAATACAAAAATAAATTTTTAAAGATGAAAGCAACTTTTTATGAAATTATCAACTTTTCACGATATAAAGCGCATTTTCAAGATGGTCTTAGTTTTAATATTTCGTGAATACTTTATTGCGATAAAATTTCCCAAGATAAACTTCCGTGAGTCGGAAAACTCGTGAAATTCTGTGGACAAACTTTCGCGAATCGACAAACTGAAAAAAATTCGCGAGATAGACTTTCGCGAATCCTGATTTTTAAATTTATTTTTGGTGTAAGTATAAGCATAAACTTTTAATTTCACCGGATAAACTTTCGGCGATATGGGCAATCAAAGTGGATAAACTTTCGCGAATGGTCATTTTCAAAAAATTCGCGAGACAAAATTTCGCAAAAGGCCAAAATTCGTGAAAGTTTATCCGAATAAAGTGCTGACCAATAGAATGGAGCTTCTTTTCCTTACCTTTTCACTGACCAATTGAATTGCTCAGTTCAGTTACTGTGAAATTTTAGGGATGTGTTGGCAACTTGAACGTGTCTGTAATTTTAAGAAGAAAAGCAAGTGGGATTCGTTTAATTTCATGTCTCTATCTCTACACATACTTTTAAGAATAAATTCTCCAAAGCCGGTAAAATACTTAAAAAGCTATTGATAGAAAAGATACTCTTAAAAAAACACTTAACACTTAAAAAAACTTCTCTTTGATTGTTGTTGATTTATTACTTAAAAGTTTAGCCTATTTTTCTATTTCTTTTTATAATTCGTCCGCCCGTATTCCATTCCAAAATTGACGTGCGTATAATCTTTTTAGCTAAAGACGCGTAGGGGGAATAAAAAGGTCATTTTGACTTTCACTTCTTTGCTAAATATAGGCTCATCCTACGAGAGACATTTGGTTCCAAACTATTCTCTTGTGGGATTAACGCGTAGTATGTATATATGAATTGTAAATCTTTTTTCTCTTATAAGAGACACACGAAATAATAAAAGGCGAAAATATGTAGTATGGAATGACAAGGGTGTTGCATAGTGTCTTCTGGAAAGAACCAAAAGTTGATTATACTACGCTTCTAAAAGGTTTTACGCCCGGAGCGTCTCGTTATCCAAACCGCCCGTAAGAAATTTACTATGTGGGGGGTAAAAAAAAGAGAGACGGTTTTGGATTTTATTAGCTTGATATTTTACGGAATTGCGTCACCAAAGTAGATATTCTTGAAATCTCTTTTGCTTTACTTGTCTATCCGCCACAGTTTGAGACATCGTTCTTCAAGTTCTCCAAACAGCCAAACAAACGTGGAAGCTGTGTTTGTCAGTTTGTTGTTGTTTTTAAGTCGAGGTATAAGTTTATCCTCTTTAAACTTTCGATTTTATCAATTTCAACACATGATGCATAGCCAGCTAAAGTTGAAGTATTCTTGTGCTTAAAAAATTTATATATACTCCCATCAGGAGGTTGGGTAACAAAGATTGTTTTATGGTTCCTCTTTTCTGTCCCTACATTTTCCTCTTCTTTATTAGTGTGTTTTTGTGGGCTGCGTGTTACACTGGGGCAGATATACTATAGTCTTGTATGCTGTTTTGCACACCCAGTTTCACCGAACAACACCGATGAATTTGTCTGTTTTATTTTTATAATTTTATCGGTCAGGTCTAAATTAAGTAAGAAGCAGTTGAAAAGTTGGTCCCGTTTCTCGTACTCTTAAAAAGAGATTTCGGTCTCCACATTTTTCGCTGGCGAACATAGGAATACCTTCCGACGAGCGTAACCCTTATATATATATATTGATCTGCCATGTTTTTCCCCTTCAGTTATCCAATGGTGAATGGCTTGGATTACACACTAGCAGACACACTAACCAACGCCATCACGGACAGCGAATTAAATTCCTCTTTCAATACACCCTACGTCAGTGCTGTCACCCCTCTACTGGACAGTACGCCCTCCTTGACAAACACAAGTGTTGATGATGACGCCACTAGCATCGTCAGTAGCATCAGCGTAAGTAACAACATCAGCAGTAGTAACGAAACTTCTTTGATCAGCACCTTCGCTACAACTTCAGTATTATCAACACTTCCGACCGAAGAAGAGACCGCCGTACAAGCTGTGCGGAATCATGTGGAAAGTTTAAAACATCCAGGTAAGATCACGACGTAGTCTGTACAGAATATTTTGGGATTTAAAAATGTCATAAAAGAAAAATCACTGTATTAAAAGCTAACTTAAAAAAACTTTCCAACTCCCGAAAGCCTAAAAAGATTAAATAAATACCCAATACGCACTTGATTATTAACAAAATGACGATTCTTTTACATGCCATAATTTGAGAGGGAGTTCAAAGAGAATAAACGTCTACGAATGGCATAAATAAAGTTACTAGCGAGATTCTATGGCTGGAATCAATTCATGTATACATTATTTCTTAACTTCTTGATTGTTTACACAAGGTTTCAATTCGAACACGTCAATTTGGCGAGGTGCCACTACGACCACCGGCAGTGGTGACGCTTCGACAACTTCTGTTACATCGTCAACTTCAAACATTTCCACCACGGCTGTCATGGATGTTGTTACGGCAACGGAAACGGTCCTTGCAACGACCGTTGAAAGTACCTCCCCGTTCTCATCCACTACGTCGCTGGCACCAATCTCCGCCCTATCATCCTTAATCACGAGCTCACAGTCCAGTAGCAGCCTACCCTTCCCACCCGTCTCCGCCCTGAACAATAAACTCGAGGACACCCTGGGGACGCAAACGGGCACCGACTTTGCGAACTTGAAATCCAACAGCCTGTTTGGCAGCGTCATGAACCATACGGCTGTCGTGCAGAAAATTTCGTCATCCACCGAAACCCAGGAAGTGAGGTTGCAGCCGGTTCACGGTGTCGCCCCACTAGGGCCTGTTCTCCTGTCCCAAGAGAGGGTGAAACAACTGAAAATGTTAGACGCTGCGTTCCATCATCTACCACAGAGGCAGGATAGTGAGAGAATGAGGTACAAGTTGTAAACGTTTCGCGTTTTTCTTTCTCGTAAAAATTTCTGTCCTTACAATTTCTCAAAGACAGAAAGTGGGTGGACGAACGAATTCAGATTTTTGTTAGTTTATCTAAGTTTATCGCTATATTTTTACTTTTAGACCGTACATTTCACGAAGCGCCGTACCAATCGCTTCATATCATCACCATCCACCTCCGCCAAATATCGATTCCTTAGAATTCTTCCAACGTCTATCCACCGAAACACTTTTCTTCATTTTCTACTATCAAGAGGTAAGGTAGATTTAACGTTTGAGTAGTTTTAGGTGAACCAACATCGCGTAATTTGCGCTCCTCACTTCCCGTTTATTGGTTTGTGTCTTATTCCGGGGTTTTTTATATATATTTTTGAATTCCCTACATTTTATTTTATTTTGGCGAGATTCGTTACTATTTGAATGGTTATCATAGGCTAGAAAGAAAGTTTATAGTTGCAGGGTCTGTTTTTGTTATTTTTCACGCCCTCTCATTGCTATTTATTCTCGTTTGCGCGGCGTTTACACAGTTATTTTTTGGTATTTTTACCTACGTGATACAGGTCGTCTTTTTTCGACAGTTTTTAAAAATGGGAAGGTATGATTTATTGACAACAACAGCGGCTTTACCACATCCTAATGACTGGATACGTTGTTAGATTTCTCAAAGTTACCTGACGTGCATG
This sequence comes from Mitrocomella polydiademata, assembly GCA_036023255.1. NCBI lineage: Eukaryota > Metazoa > Cnidaria > Hydrozoa > Leptothecata > Mitrocomidae > Mitrocomella > Mitrocomella polydiademata. The sequence continues at coordinate 4,043 of JAYRBV010020753.1, forward strand.
TAAAGGCCGTTTTCCACTTTTTTCGTACGAAAAAAATCGCTCAAACTGGTGAGTATGGACATCTTTCAATGTAATGACTTCTCGAAAGAATGCCTCGTTTTTTCAAACACGTTTAAGAGGATTTTGACCGGTGGTCTCAAACCGACAGATGAACGACCTTCTAAGTAGACCTCCTAAGACTGTTATTATTAAACCGTTTCTTCATTTCAGGGTACACGGGCGCAATACTTGGCAGCTAAAGCTTTGAAAAAACAATCTTGGCGTTTCCATACTAAATACATGATGTGGTTTCAGAGACACGAAGAACCAAAACGAATCACAGATGAATATGAAGAGGTTAGTCTACCTACTCCTTAGCTTCCTACAAAAGTCGCGGCCTGCACTGTATGTAGACTTCGAAGGGAGAAATTTTCTGATATTAATCAACAACGTGAATACACGTTTTGAAAAAGAGACTTGACTTTTCAGGACTTTTATTTGAATTTTATTAGTCTGATAGCTATCGTTATTTCGTCCACGTTAGATAAAGAAGGTTTACACGCATGCATAAAGAAAATTTTCGCAATTAAAAGTGGCTTTCATTGCAAACTTTTCATTAAACAATAATAAAGTTCTTGAAATTTATGAACGCGCGCTGCATGGTAATAATTTTTATGTTTACGTACGATTTCAGGGGACATACATATTTTTCGATTACGAGAAATGGAGCCAACGGAAGCGAGATGGATTCACCTTCGAATACCGTTATCTAGAGGACAAAGATTTACCCTGAACCACACCTGCCCATTGACACGCCCGGTTTCACGCCCGTCAAACGCCCGTGGCAGCTGACTGAAAGAATTGACCAACCAACCACAACTCTTCGTTTTGGATGAGTAATGAGAGACGCCAATCAAATAAATACATACACTGATGTTCTGTTGAATAACCTGCAATTACTACGCACTGCGCTTCCCGCTGCGCTTCCCGGTAATATTTTCGCTACTTTAGAGGAGTGTTTTTCTAATCAAGTGGCGCGTCTTCTTCACTAGAAGAGCTCTCCTCCACGGTGACGAATTTGCCGGTCTTGTGTAATGCATCTAGAAGGTTGCTCGAGTACATGTCGCCATTGTATGGCCACCTGAATTGCTTTGTCTCTCCTCCCACCAAGTCACGCCTCTCACGTTATGTTTGAGAGCCTGGCTCTTTTTTATATTTTTAGCAGACTTATAGAACATAGGCAGAGGTCTGGTAACAAGTGATATATTTTCAGAATTGTTTTTGGGAATATTTTTATTTTACTACTACGTTTTGATGAAAAGAAATACCTGGATTTTCATTTCTTTTTCGTTCTCTTCACTGAGTCTCCTTACCTGGCCAGGGTCAAGAAATCAACTGTTCAGATTTTCTCAGTAGCAAAATTTTCTAAAAAGCGAAGTTAATGTATTTGTTTACCAAGCTGGCAAAGTCGTTAAGAAATCAGTTGTGGAGGAGTGGTGTTTTATTGTGAAACGGCACCGAATATTTTGTGCCGTATCACTAAAAAACACTTCTTCTCACTTCTGTTTTGCCCGTTTGGTGCATTTTTATATTTCGTCCCGGTTTAAGAAGACGCAGTGTTTTGGTAAACAAATAGAAATTGAAATAAGAAATGGTTATTTTGTGGTCTTTTGTGAATAGTTCTACTTACTGTATAAATATTTGTAGTTATCCCCGTCTCTTTGCTTGGTACGTATTATTACAGAAGACTTAATAACAACAACATGAAAACGAAGATGTGTTTATAAAATAGAAACCTGATTTTATTTCTCGCTTACTTGTCGGTAAAATCGTTAAATAACTAACCACTACGCCAGAGTGTTTTCTGTTCAGCACGACTGTCATTTCAATAGCAAGCACACTCCTCCAGAGTTGGATTTTGACTAAATTGGGTTATAGCTACCTTCAAAGCGGACAAAACATTGTTTTGTTCAGTGAGGTAAAATACACCAAGAAGGAGTGTGACTATTGAATTGACGCAAACACTCTCCTTCTCGAATTTCCAATAAGTTTATGTGAGGAGCGTGTTCACTTTTGGCACGCACTCTTGCGAACTCTCATCCACTATGACTTTTTTCAAGGGGTGGAGCACTCGAAAAATCTTGTACGAAATTTTTTGATTTTTTAAAAGGGATTTTTTTTTCGATTTTAGATTATTTGTTGATATTTTTGCTCGTTTTTTTTGCGATTTTTTCAAACTTTGTTGGAAATTTTTTCTTAGTGCTTTACCCCTCGACTTTAAGGTACGAGTCATTAATTTAGTGAAGAGTTTACCATTAAACATAAATACAAAAAATACTACTATAAATTTTTATATCATGTACATGTACTACCACCTTAAGGGAAGAAAATTTGGCGGATGACGAAATATATTAAATTTGGCGGGAATTAAATTTGGCAGATGGTCAAAAATTTGTCAATAAAACAAAATTGAAATAATATGCAAGAGTTCTTAATGTTACTTTTTTGTATATTAATTAGTTATTGTTAGTAAAAGTCACGTGAAAAACTGAATTTCTGTTATATTCAACATATTGCGCATTAAACTCTCAAATAATGAAACTAATTTTGGCGGGAATTAGACTAATTTACTAGCCGGGGTTTTATAAACTGCAACGCCGTAACTGTGTATATAAACATTGACATAACTAACCTGTACATAGACCCCGTATAGAGACTAGTAAACTAGTCTAGGCGGGATTTTATTTTGACGGACGGCGAAAGAAACTAATTTTGGCGGGAATTTAATTTGACGGATGGCGAAAAAAACTAATTTTGGCGGGAATTTAATTTGGCGGATTCTTGCCAAATCCGCCAAAATTTCTTCCCTTAAGGTAGTATAAGCTTTCCAAAACAATTTTATTTCGATTTCATTCATGCAATTTCTCCGAATTTATTTGTGCATGATTTCTTACTAAAAGATTTTTAGCACTATATACATACTAGTAGAATACATAGCAAGCGTACATACAAGAGATGTCGTTCATTGGGAAGAAAGTTCTAGTGACAGGAGCAGGAAAAGGTATACGGTCATCTTTTGTTTGTTTGTACTGTATAACAAGAAGGTAAGAAATTTGACTCTTGTCACACGAGATGATTTTAACCGTTAAATTCATTTTTTTTTGATGTTTTTCTGATTTAAAGGTTTTCTTGGTTTAGATTGAAAAATTTTCCCGAATTTTTTAAGTTCAAATATTAAGTTTTAATTTTGTTTCTTTTTTAATAAGTTTTTTTTTTATTCCAAAATATGATGTCTTTTAGAGGATATTTATTCGTAATATTCGTTCGTTAAAAAAAAAAAGCCGTGAACTTTAAAAATGCTATAATGCTATTTTATTAAAACATCCTATTATATGAACTCATGACAAAAGAAATAGCTAGCTTCCTTTTTTACTCATTTTTAGGTATTGGACGAGGCTGTTGTTTAGAGTTGATTAAAGAAGGTGCTGAGGTCTTTGCTTTGTCAAGAACTCAAAAAGATTTGGATGGTTTGAAGATCGAGGTTAGGATTTCTTAACTCAGTCATTTGTTTTGCCTGACGGGTAATTCCATGTCAAAATCACCCAATTTTTTTCACATTTTTCACCATATATCTCAGATTTTCTTCATTTTCACATATGTTTTTACCTTAGGACATTAATGAATGCGGGGACAAAATGACTGTTTGCGAGTTGAGGCTTTAGCAGAAAACTTAATTTTTATCACGGGAATTTGTTTTCGTGGTTGGAGCCAAAAAAATTATTTTTTTGGAAAACCGCGAAAGTTTCTCCCAATAAAGTAGTTTCTATTTAACAGAATATCGAGTTCTGATCCTTTTAACTGACTTTAGCTTGTGCATATTATTTCTTTACGATTCAGATAAAATTTAAGTTTTCTCTTCGTCTGTGTAGGTTCCCTCAATCCACTGTATGTGTGTGGATCTGCTAGATGTGGACGCAACACGAAACGAATTAGAAAAACTTCCCAATGACGTCACCATGGTGGTGAATAACGCTGGCTATGCGAAATGTAACAGTTTCTTTGAGACCACTGAAGAAGATTTCGACACGTAAATTTTCTCGGTTCACTCTTTATAAACAAAGGGGGCTCCTAAATGTCGAAAGTCTCCTTTCTGCGGTTTCGAAGTATTATGTGCGCATGCGTCCTGAACAATTGTGATAGGAAACGCGGTTTACACTGGAAACGCGGTTATAAACGGCAAGCTAACAAATGAAACTATTGCAGCGGAAGACCCGACCATATCTGTTCATAACCGTTAGCACTCTGGGACGTTGAAACGATGTACTTTATTCGGACGAATTTTCGCGAGATAAATTTTGGCCTTTTTCGCGAAAGTTTGTACAAAATTTTGCGAGTTTTTCGACTCGTGAAAGTTTATCTCGCGAAAGTTTATCCGCATAGAGTACTTTAATGGAAGAAACTTTTGCGGTTTCGCGGTTTTTTGCCCTTTCGCGAAAGTTTATTCCGCGAAATCTTTCAATATAAGTCATCCGGGAATTTTTTAAATCTTGTCGTCCGCGAAAGTTTATTCCATGAAAACGCCCGAAAATAAAACGTCTGTATTTTGAGAGGATGTTTTTCGAAGTAATGGGAACATAAGAACGTTTTACCTTATTCCCTAGGTGAAAATATTCTTGTGAAACATATTTTAAAACTGGTCATCCGCGAAAGTTTATTCTCAGGCGAGTTACGGCACGTCCAATCCATTTTCAAAATATCCTAAAACGGGTCACTCGCGAAAGTTTTTTCCGGCGAAATGCCCTAAAACCGGTCATCCGCGATACAAATACAAATACAAAAATTTCGCGGTTGGGCTGGTACCGCGAAAGTTTCTTCCATAAAAGTATTGAAACTCATAAAATTACGAGCACAATTATTGTTGTTTTCTGAAAAACAATTTTGCCCGATTAGATATTTTAACACGTGTTCTGATATTAATCATTTTGAAATTTTCTCTTTACAGAGTTTGGAAGATCAATGTGAAGTCAATGTTTGTTGTCTCACAGGTAAAATGGTATTATTAGTCAGGGGGTAGAATTCCCACTTGATGACCGAGATATTTATTGGGAATGTCAGGGGGTAGAATTCTATATCCCAACCCACTTGATGACCGAAATTTTTATTTGGAATGTCAGGGGGTAGAATTCTATCTCCCAACCCACTTGATGACCGAGATATTTATTTGGAATCCTCGAAGGTCCCAAAATAGCAAAAATATATATGGCACTTTAGGGTCTATTTTCACACCCTAAGGGGGGGGGGCAAAGTTTTCAAATTTAAAAAGAATAATGGCAAAAATGAATCGATTTTTTGTATCAGATCTTAGCCAAAAAGATGGTTACGAATGGAAAAGGTGGCAGTTTTGTCAATGTATCAAGTCAAGCATCGTTGGTTGCTTTACCTGATCATACAGCTTACTGTAAGTAAATACCTACCCAAGTAAATACCTAACCATCCCAGAAACAAAATATAGGCAGCTTACTGTAAGCAAATACCTACTTTATTCGGATAAACTTTTGCGAGAATTTTGATCCTTTTCGCGAAAGTTTGTCTCGCGAATTTTTGACAATGGCCATTCGTGAAAGTTTATTCACTTTGATTCGATTGCCCATATCGTTGAAAGTTTATACTTACACCAAAAATATTCATCAACATCAGGATTCGCGAATTCTTTTCAGTTTATTGATTCGCGAAAGTTTGTCCAAAATATTTTGCGAGTTTTTTTGATTTGCGAAAGTTTATTCGAATAAAGTACCCATCCCAGATACAAAAGATCGGACACAGCTTTGGTCACCTTCTTTGACCAAATTCTACACACAGGGTGACTCGGAAATACCCTTTTGTAAAAATGTTAGCATTCACGTTAACAATACATATTGCAGGGCTCCCACATGTCATAAAATTTGTAAAAAATCATAAACTAATTTACTAATGTCATAAAATTCTTTAAAAATCTTCCTCTTCTTCTTCAAAAAAAAAAAAATATATATATACCAGTATTTCTCACATCTTTTAAATATTTCCTATTTTTCCTCTTCTACTGTTATAAAAAATTAAAATAGACAATGACTATGAATTGCTGAAATTCTAGATTTTAATGTGCTCTCATAGGCAATCCAGAGGCCTTAGTTTTGCACGTCAGCCCTAACCGGGCCTCTTTCGATAATAATTTTTGATAATTCACGGTTGCAACGCAGTGGAGATCCGTGTTTCAAATCGTCGTATTTTCCTCCTCCTGCTGCTGCTGCGAGATTCGGGAGTTCTGAGCATCGTGTAAACTGCGCACGAAATAATAGTTGTTATGCAGAACAAGAAACGCTATTATAAGAAACCGTGCTCCAATTTTAATGAAATTTTGCATGCTAACTAAACCAATCATGCTGAATAAGATATAAGAAACATCAAGAAATAAGAAACATCAAATATGTATTTTTCCTGCCACGTGGTCTGTGTTGTTATGCGTGCGAGTGTCCCGCGCGGTCACTGAGTCTGCCTGCTTGGTTTTGCTTCCGACCAACCTGAAAATATCTAGCGCATTTGACATGCAATAGTGCCGTGCAATGCAAATGGTACATCTTGTATTTTTAGTGGCTTCTTATATTGGGACGACGCTAGTTTTTAATGAACCTGTGGCTTTTGCAACCGTGTTCGCGCCACTTGGCTCTTGTTTAATCTGAAATACCCGATTTCTTGCAAGAATTTTTTTTTTCAAATATTTTCATTTTTCGGAAAATGTCATAAATTTGTTAGAGTCGTATAATTAACAGGAAATTACATGTCCTTTCACCGGGGTAATTTGGATTAATATAATACCCCTCAAAACTAAGTAAATACTATATTAATAGCGTCAATCCAAAATAGCAAGAAAATTAAAAAAAAATCAAAAGTTAGTAACTCGAAAATTTTAATTTTGTTTTTCCATCTCGAGTCAGTAACTCGAGAAATTACGTCATAATGCGTAACTCGATTTTGTAACTCAGGTACTATTTCTTTGTTTATTTTATGGTAGGTGTGTCGAAAGGTGGTGTCGATCAACTGACACGAATGATGGCTTTGGAACTAGGGCCACAACAGGTAATGACCCCCCCCCTGTATTAAATATGTTCAACATATACGTGGTTTCAATTAAAGCTCCTTTGTTAATTAAAGAATTCATCTGAAAATGTGTAATGAAAATTCCAAATTTGATAAATAAATCGTAATTGTAATCGATAAAAGTATATTCCTAAATAAATGTGTAATTGGGAGGTTGTCTATCACTGGCCAAAACTCTCTTAAATATGTCTGAAAAACGAGACATCCGGTTATATTTGTCTCGTTCATACAAACAAATTTAAGAGACTTTTCTATAGAAGAACGACTGATAACTTTTTGGCCGTTGAA
>JAYRBV010020764.1:0-11440 GCA_036023255.1 Mitrocomella polydiademata
CAGTTAACTTTTGTCCTTGGTTTTATTTTGGGTGGAACAAAGCGCAACTAAAAAGAATGGTAAGTGCGACCAAGTGTTAGTATTGTTCCTTGATTTGATTTTATTTTGGGTTTAAAGAAACCGCTCCAAAAAGAAAAGGTAAGTGTGACCTTAGAAGTGGCTAACACTTCGCTATTATATTTATAAATGAGATTTTAAAATCGATGAGATTTGAGAAGGCTTGTAAGATTGTTATCAGCGAAGGTTAAGCGTGAATTCGAAATGAAAACAGTACATCGTAGTGCGTGAAAAGAAACCCTTAAAATACCCCAAGGATTTAATTCTCAAGCGTTTTGTATATTCTTATTATTTATTTACCAGATTTTTTTCGGAATTGTAGCTTCTTCAATACTAAGTTTACAGAATACAAATTTTAGAGAATTTTCGTATAAAAAAGTGGGGCAATTTTGGGAGGGCAGCGTCCGACTGTCCGATGCTGTTAAGGACTAGATAAGATCCCGATATTAGAAATGCGTGTATATTTTCTTTTATTATACATCAATCGCAAAAGGTTTCGGGGCTACAAACTTTTGGTCGAAATTTTAACCGAAATTTTGCCTTTGTCACGTCGAACTTTTAGAAAATTGTCCTTTTTTCTGATTTGCTTTAATACACGTTATTCAGTATGATAAATTAGACCGCTTTATTAAGAGTTTTTTTGGAAGACTTATTAATCCAGTCTGTTATTTCTCCTTTTTCTATTACTGATGTGTATTCTAAGTTTATTCAATTCCCTTTTTTTCATCAGAATTCATTATTTTAGAACTGAAAATATGTCCGAAATATTGAAAAAATAATATATATTTAAAATATATTTTTAAATTCCAATGCGGCGTCTTTGAGTTTTATGAGACACCCTGCGTTAATTCCACTTGTCCTACGATTTTCTTTTGAAAAAAAAATATATAAAAATTTAAGTAACAAATTCCGCTATATTGCATGAATATCGTTGTAATTTTGATTGTTAAATTTGCAACTGATGATCGCATTAAGCTTGAAACGTTTTGAAAAATAATATAATACTTTCATGAGATATTTGATGCTTTCGCGGTTTCATGTTTTTTTGCCCTTTTCACGAGATTCTTCTTCTTCTTCTTTTCAAAATGAGTCGTCCTCAAAGAGTTTCTTTCCGCGAAATTTATAACGCAATAACAATCACAATCCTCGCTAAAAATTAGTTGCGACAAATTTTTAGGGCTTTAATCACGAATTTATTTGTCGCAACAATTTTGGCGAGGATTGTAGCTTGTACATTTTCTTACTTCCTTGTTTAAAAACTTTATGCCATTAAATTTAGGCTTGCTATTCGGAGATCTAAGAAAGCCTCGTCCAACAAAATTTGTAATAAATGTAGTTTACTGTGCGGTGAACTCACATTGTAGGCACGATAAAGAAAAATACCTAGGCGGGAAAGCTTACCTGCACTCTACAAGTATCGTAATCTTTCTTCGGTGTAGTACTCGCTGCGGGCTGCTGTTGGGCTGCAGGTTTCGGGACTTCTTGAGTGCTGTGCAAACTCTACAGGACGAGAAATAACATAAGAGGTTACCAATTTCCTTAGTTTTGCGAATTTTGGTAGATTCCGAGAAATTAGATGCACGTGCAAAATTGAAGAGTCGTTCATTCGCGAAAATCAAAATCCGCGTGATTTGATATCCCGATAAACGAGTACAATCAAGGCAATTCAGCGAAACTAATGGGGGGGGGGTACGACCTAATAAACCAGCAGGCTGGATACTCAAAAGCTGAGCTTTTAACAATGGAAGCTGTTGGGAATTACAGTATGTAGAGAAACCTTTGATATCTGTATCATACATACTGGTCCATAGGGCTTCAATCGAGATGGAAGTAACAATAGCTTTTCAAAGACCAATAATGACCTTATCAGACTGCTGCTAACATTGAAGATATTTTTCTAAAGTGGATTTTTAAGAGTTTGCGCTGTCTTTAGGGGAGGATTGCGCTGTCTTTAGGGGAGGATTGCGTTGTCTTTAGGGGAGGATTGCGCTGTCTTTATGGGATTGCGTTACCGTAAATTACTACTGTTCGAGCAAAAAAGGTTTTTATTTGTCGAAAGCTCCTGCAGTTCCGTGGCTGGGAATGAATGGGAAACGGTTTTTTTTAAACGGGAAAAAAATAAATCTAGAAAAAATACTTACTGGGTGTTTCGCTTTGAAATCTGCACGGTCTTTTGCAATTTTCTCTTTTAATTGTTGTCTGTAAATAAAAATTAAAACAAATAAATTATATAAATTTTTATCAGTGTCATAATAAATATAAGTACAAATTTTGCAGTTGGGCGTCCAAGTTAGAGATATAAAATATTACAGGCCTCTCACTCTTTTTTCACCGATTTTTTGCCTCTTTTTATGCTGTTTTTGGTTATTTTTTTTGCTTATAGTTGTAATACTTTTTGCTATTTCAACCTAAAATCAAGCATATTTTTTTGCTATCCTACTTTCATAGAGCCAATGAATTATTATTTCGCGTCTTCTTTCAGATATTTACAGGGTGTATCAAAAAAAATCTACTTTTAACAATGGATTTCTATTGTTTTGAGAAGGTTTTTTTTGATACACCCTGTATAAGACGATTTTTCGCACGAAGATTTGAAGATTGAACCACAGAAATAACATGTGTAAAACAAAACAAGAAACTACCGTCAGGGAGTAATACAGGAAATCTTTTTGGGCGTCGATAATTTATTTTTCGTGCTTAGTGACACCTGAAAGCCCCACGATGGTTGGGGCCTGAGGCAAAAAAAAAATGCATTTTCTGTCGTCTAGATTGCGGGAAAACGTATTCAAATTGGAAATTGGCCGATTAAAAATGTAAACGAAAGGTTAAACAAAGCATTTAATGACTCATGGATAACGATTTATCTTTTGTATTCCAATGTATTTCTGTGATGAACTTTTTCTTTATCTTTACGACGAAAGATTGAAAATAAACAAAGAAACAAACAATAATTTTTTGGGCTTCGTAGCGCAGGACCCAAAAGCGGTTACCGACCTCAAAAACGGCCTGAAAAAAATGGTGACTAGTTTAGGTAGTGGGTACATTGTCGCCCACCACGGATGGGCGACGTAGAACATTTTGCAATTTTAAGTCTCTAAAACACCTCTAAAAGCCCATTAAGGCTCATAGCTGATATGAACAAAACAATTTTATATTAAATCTTTAAGAAAACATTATAAAGAAAATCCAAAACTCATATATACATATTAGTCAATGTTGCTTATTCAATATTTTTTGCTGAGAGACAAATTTTTTTGCTTTTTTTTTACTTTTTCCAGGAAAATCTCATTTTTTTTGATTTTTTGCCGAGCCTGATATTATTAGTATCGAAGCAGCTGCCCCAAAATTGGTGCAACACAAAGTCAAAAGATAAAAGTCAAGAGCGCTATTATGATGATGTGTGTTTATTGTGGCATTTCGTGTTCTTGTGGACATGGGGCTAGTCGATGTACCCGACCCAAACAGGCGGGGCTAGTCGATGTACCCGACCCAACCAGGCGGGATCAGTTACGCTGCGCTGTTAATACGCAACTGAGTTTGGTCACTTACTTTAATCTTTTCTCTTCCATTTTCTCTTTCCTCCTCTCATCTGCTAGCTTCTTCATTTCATTTAGAGCATGACTGGAAAAAAATATATATTACAGAATGATTTAGTATGTGGTGATGTTAAGACTTTACTCATTTCGCTTGCCAAGAAGATTTGCTGTTTACTAGGGGAAAATAATGACTCCAAAATAAGAAATAAAACAAAATTGTACAAGCTTTTTATAAGAAACGAGAACTGAAATTTCTTATATGTTTCTACCAAATCGCAGAACAAAAAACATTTCTTAAAAATTGTTTATTGGTTTTACCAGTGCCAACAAGGAACATCTGACATGAATTATACCACGTGTTTCCCAATTAGAGATAAATCCCAGCAATGGTGTTTCTGATCTTTTTACAAATTTTCAGCACTGTTTTCTTATAGAAATTGTAACTGAAGCGATTAGTATAAAAGCTTGCAAACGTGCGCGTAACTCAAGTTACATATTCAACATCAAGGTTAAGGCTGGATCAAACCAGTCCAACATTTCATCCAACACCAATGTGGAGGAGGGTTTTTTGCCGAAAATACACCCAATATTGGGTGCCGTATCAGTACAAATACGCTCCTCCAGTGTGACGACGTTGCATAAAATGTTGAAACCGATTCTGTTTCTAAACGACGGTTTCAATGAAAGATTTCCTTACTCGTCTTTCGCTTTTGTGATTTCTTGGCCAGTCTTTCGTCGATTTTTCTCTCGCAATTTTTCTTGCTAAATAGAAAAGACAATTTTCCCTCTTTATTAATAACATTAAAAAAAAACAATTATAGAGCATGAAAGACGCTCAGTTATAGCAAACTATCATTTAACTTCAAAATAGGGGAAATCGACAAGGATCCAATGAAATTGTTCCCACGCTACTAACACGTTTTAATGCTTAGTAAACTTACAGAGTTTGAATATTTCGTTGCAGAGGCACTATAATTTTTACTCCGTCAAACGCAGGCCAGTATTTTCAAGAACTTTTACGTTTAAAGAAATTTTACGTGGATAAACTTTCGCAAGACAGTTTTCTTCGCACATCAAACTTTCTTCAATAAATCACGGAGAATCGCGAAACTTTTCTCGAATCAGTTTTTTCAATAAAGTATCCTTAATTTCCGAAAATCGGCATCAAAATCATTCACGCATGGTTTGTCCCCCTTTCAAAGCAAAGCAAGCTACGAAGATAATTTCTGATGGTAGAAGTTTAATACGGAGTTGTTACTAAGTTTCTTGAATCAAATTTGAGGAGAATTGAGAAGTTCTGAGCAAAATTGATTAGACATTTTTTGAGGAGACTTCGATGAAATTTTTCAGGGAGTTTTTATCAATAATTACACACAAAAAATTAACATAAAAATTATTTTTGACAGTAATGTTTGACAGTATCTAGTTGGGTTGCTAAAATACTTCTTTTAATCAATAAATTTGTGGAGACCTGAAGAGAAATTTAATTTTTTTTTACTTTTGGAGGAGATTGGAGGAGATTTGGGGAGATTTTTTAAATAATACCAAGTTATACCTCTTTCTCATCCGATAGCCTTTGTTTTCTCCTTTCCTCCATCTTTTCTGTTAACCTCAACGAAAAGAATGTCAATGCTAATTAAATCTAATTAAATGCACTGAAACAAATACTCCCCCATGCATTACAGTGTTTTTATTGAGAAATTTTAAACATAATTGAAAAAACCTTTGTCTTTGGGCAATTTTTTCTTCCTGAGTCAGCGGTTTAATGGCTTCAGTAGATTCAGCAAATTGCGAATGTCCAGTTCTTGAAGCATGCATCTACGAAAATGAAAGAAATGAAAATCGCTTTCAAGTTTGACGCTGTGTAAAAATGGCAAAACAAATCAATTTACTCACTGTAGCTTCTGCCTCACTTTTGAGTAATTTTCCACATCTAAAGGAAATAAAAAAATAATATTATAACTCTTTTGGACCAGCCCCAACTCAGTTAAAATCGAAAAATACTGGGTTGTAAAAAAGATTCAGCTTGTCGTCGAATAAAACTTTCCCCAAAATAATTGAAACAGTTTCAATAAAGTATCATTTTACAACTAACCTGTTAGCCAAATTATTTACTTATTAAAATATACTTACTCTTCACATTTCAGGGACATAGCCGTACCACCGGAACTTTGCCCTGGATCGTCTGTTTCCATACATTCTGTAGGCTCTTTCTCTAGGTGCAGAAGGACAAGTTTAAAAGTGACAATTCAGATGTGTCTGCAGCAAGCCATAACATTGTCAAATCATTACAAAAAGATGTGAGCACATAAGGTAAGAGGAGGAAGTAAGGTACTTATAAACCCTGGCATTAGTAAACTATTTGCATTATTTGAGGAGGGTGCTTTTTAAAGGAAGCCAATTTTACAAAAAAGTATATATCTTGTCTACTTGGTGAGTCGCCACCTTCTTTATTTTCAGTATTTGAACTTTCGTCGCCATCACCAGTATTTTCACCACCAAGGCGTTGGCCACTGTCTGCACCAGCTACTGGATGACTAAATAGCCTTAAAAAAGAGAAGAGATTTTTTAGATTCAAGGGTTTAAATTCATTGCCTTGATGTATATGTCATGATAAATACAAAACCTGTCAAAACATTTTAAGTTTAAGGCTTGAATTAAATGATTGTTGTTTTGCTGTCACCTGTCACCTGTCACCCCACTGTGAGGAAAAAAGTGTATGTAGTTTGGCAGCCTTAAAAAATTATTTTTGGTTGGAGTTTTCATGTTATTTTTGAATAAAATACAATAATATCGTATGCTAGAACGGGCCTTCCACAGCCAGCTGAAAATCTATTATTCTAAAGTAGGAGGAATTTTAAGCAAAATTTGCAAGTGATTGCAAATTCTTTTGGAGTAAAAAATAGCTTTTACAATAAAATTGTATTCAAAGGACTTTTAAGGACTTTCCAGACTATTTTTCCATTTCTACAGGACTTTTGAAAAGTCCTGCAAAAATATGTTTTTCTTAATCAGTGTTCAATCTATTGCAAACTAAAGAGGTAAACTCAAAAAGTCAAATTAATGGCCTAAACAGGTGAATCAATTGTAAAACTATCAAAAAATATAAATGATTAACAACAACATGATCATGAATTGTTGTCATACAGCATAAAGAATACAGCAATGCAAAGTCAATTTGCGTTTGGATTTAGAACAGACAACCTTTAAAAAACATTAAATCAAAATTTCAGGACTTTTCCAGGACTATCAACTTTTTCAAGCAAATTCCAGGACTTTTTTAAGTACTTTCCAGGACTATTTTTGAAATTCAGGACTTTCCAGGACCTGTGGGAACCCTGTTCTGCTAGCCTATGCTCGTTCGGCCCAAAATACTTGTAGTTAGGGCCTCTGCAATAAATTCAGAAACTTCTAGTGTTAGTTCAGCTAGCTTCTGGGAGAGGGAAGGAGCTCATTTTAAAAAAAATTCATAATCTTCAGATTTTTGGAAAAATATTTGATTTTTAGATTATTGTACATTTAGGAATTTTAGGGGGTGCTGTAGAGCTTCACAAACTTTTTTGGAGCACTATAAATATTTCAATAAAAAATGATCTTTCAGTTGGGAAATTTCCAGCAAAATAAACAAAAGATAATCGGCAAGAGTTTTCATAATATCTTCTAAAGAAAACTGTCTGAGCCACTATTTATCAAACAAAAAAGACCTCAGAAATCAATACCGATTTTAAAGCTTTTAAATTGATATAAATTGATATAATTTTTCCTTTATCAACACGTGTTTTATATATAATTGACCTATTTTTTATAGTTTTTTAATTGTCATTTTTTACCTTTTTTTAACTTGCATAATAATTTGTTTGTGTACAGTTTTCTCTGTAGATGGCTAATGGAAGGCTGGCCGAAATATTAGAATTTAAAGAAAAATGAAATCGCTTCTGGTTATCTTATTCATCATAACATACTTCCACCATGACAACTTGCGAGACTCACCATTCTAGAGCATCAGGTATCCCTCTACTGTTTGTGGCTTTGATAGCTTGTTCCCTGAAATAATAGTAAAGTTTCTATTCATGATTATTTTTTACAAACCGTTACCCATGTTAGACTTTTAATAGCGTAAGGGGCATCCATATAGTACATAGGCATATGGCAAAACCGGACTAGGGGGCGTTTCTTTTGCTCCAAACAAAAATAGAAATTAAAGTTCCATACTCACACTCTTTCTTTGGAAAACCCCATCTCTATTAAGGCATTGATATCCAGTTGAGTGTCAAGTGACGTCATTTTTTTAAATCTTTCTTTTATATTCTTCTAAAATTATATACATCGATAATATATATTTTGTACTATACAGCAGGTGAGTTGCTGGATTCCCACCAATCATTTTGCCTCGCAGCTCAGGGACTCAGACCCAGGATCGTTGCATATGCACCACAGGCTCTTATCCATAAAAATAACTCTTTGCTTTCACTGGCTTAGTGTAGGGACTAGTAAAGGGGTTAATTTTAGTGAGGACTTATCTTATTTTCGCTAGTTAAAAAAAATCTTACTGTATTTCACGACTAATTTTCGGCGCTTTATACAAGAGGGTTCTATACGCAATTTCAAAAATTTCTGATTTTTTCATGTTTCGCAATGATTAATTTTTGAGGATCAGTGGTTTTCAAACTTTTAGCGAGGACTTATTTTCGCGAAAAATTAATCCTTTTTTAAGGTATTTGGTTATTCCTGAAACTGCTGTTGTTTTGTGCATAAAAAACTGAATGGATTATTTCATAAGGGAAAAGTCATAAATCAAATAAGGGTGTGACTATACAGTATTAAAGTAACAGTTTTTTTAACTAAACAGTGATTTTTGGCACAACGTAGTCAAATAACATAATTTGATAATACACACATAGGGTTGAAAATATAACTCCAAAACAATTTTCAAACCTTTCATCAATAAAGTATATTACAAAACAGGAATTTCTACTCACAACAAAAGACTAATTAATTCTCTTCCCACTTGGATAGTATCTTTTACTTTATGTGTATAAAAGAAGATATAATATCATTATCTTGTTATCAACTCTATATATTCAATGTTTGACTTGACAATGAAAACAAGAAAAATTTGCAATATAATAAAATACAGCTATTAAATCCTTGAAATAATATTTTTGAAATCATTAGGGTTCAGATATGCGGTATGTTTCAAAAAATAATATTGTAAATTGTATTTCACGTTCATATTGCAAATAAACAAATGAAATCTTGATTATAATTTGTGAGGGAACACCCCTTGAAAGAGTGCACTAATGATTTGATCAACTTTACTCTTGATCAATACGGTATTGTCTTTCCCCAAAAAGTACATAAATAAAAAAAATTACAAAATTTGCTGTACGTGTAAAGGATCAGACAATTCAAACTAAAATCGTTACAGTAGTAACTGTCCAAAAATAATCTGCAAAATTAAATTCACTTGGAAAATTTAACTGTAAATTCGTTTTTTAGGGTTAAATTCAATGAAAACAGTTTGAAGCTTTTTAACATCCTAGAGGTCAAAAAAACTGGAAATCCTAATTGAAAAATGGTAGCAACAAAAATTGCTTGAAATGACCCAGCTGTATATTTCAATATTTTTCTTGAAGAATTATTTAACGTTTTTAAATCAGCTGTTGACTCTAAATACAATGAAGAAAAAATAAACTTTTGCCATTAATTTTGATAGGGATTTTAAACTTCTTAATTCCAACCCTGTAAATTTCTACCAATCACTAAAAAATCCATATGTTAGATATCAAAATTGTTTCATCCAGAAGAGACTCCACTAGTTATAGTTTTTTCAGTTTGCTCCAAATGTTTTTGAAGATTTGTATCAAATAAGTCACAGCGAATTGGCATTTCCAGAGAATAAAATGGATTCTTTAGAGCAAAGTCAGAATAGAGTTCGTACATTTTCTTTAGAAAAGCATCCATATTCAACACTCTAGTGTCTGTGAGAACTAAAAATTTTACACCCGTGATGGATTGAAAACAGTGCAACTTGAATGAATTTGTTTCCAGCAATTCAATCCCAGAACTTTTCTCAACAGGAGACAATTTACAGGATATGGCAAACAAAGAATGGAACATTGACGCCAACATAATTCTTTCATTTGTTGTCAACTTTGGTTTGCAGAATGTCAAGTTCACAGGAAAATTTGTCTCCTCCTTCAAAAACTCTTGAACAGAATCTCCACTAGGAAAAACCTTTCCACTTAAATACTCCCCATTGATGGCAACTAATGCATGGCCAACTTTAATTCCATTCTTTTCACCGTAGGAAACTACAAATTTGTCATCAACTTCTTTCAAAATAAATCCAACTGGGTAATTGAATTGTCTTGAGATTTCAGTTTCTGCGATTGAATTATCGCGTTGATACACAAGACCACCAGCTTTGTTCACAATATAAACACTAAATATAAATCCACTCATTTTTTTAACCTAAAATCAAAAAATAAAATTTTAAAATTCTCATTTTTAGGCATCAATAAATATGTGCTTCTTTGAAGGCTCAAATTTTCAAAAATTTCTCACTCAGGACCAATCAGGACTTTTCATTATTGCTGAAAGATTTGAGATTGAAAAAACATTTTTAAATAATTTTTTTGAAATACTTGAATATTTAAAAAAAGGTATACAGTTCTGTATTTGGAAAAGCAGGACTATATATTTTAAAGGGCTTAAAAAAGTATCTTTCTGAAGATAATTTGAAGAGTTTTGTTTACAAAATGGCGTATCCTGTTCGTTTAAAAAACTTTCATCTGATTTACCTATTCGGGTCGGTATGGTTTTTGTTATATAACTGTTTTTCCATCAAAGGTAAAAAAATGAAACTTTGGCACTTTACATAAAATTATAACGACGTATATTTTCCTAAAATTTCATTACTGTAATATTTGATGATGTACACTTGATGATGTACATAATGGAAAACTAAAAACTGGAAACTATGATTAAAGTAAAGGACCTAAATATCAAAACAGAATAAAAAAATCTTATTTTGTTCATTTTCAAGAAAACCAAAAAAAATGTCAATTTTTGATGACATCATCAATAATAATGACGTCATTAAAACTTTGACATAGATTTTTAGTTTCTTTTATGATGATGATCATGTGTAAAAAGTCCCAATATCATCATTATTCAGACCTTGTGAAAGCTAAAACTTTATGATTTTATGACAACTTTTGGTATATGACATTTTATGGCACAATTAAATTGGTCAAATTTTTATTATTTTTTCATATAATTCAAAACTGGTGAAAATTGTGGGAAAAATCATAGACAAAATGAGCTTTATTACGCTCGGAGCGAGCGGAGAGTGTCTCCTTATCCAAACACGCCCGTAAAAAATGTATATACTAGAAGGCTAAAAAACAAATAACCACCGCGTTTTTTTTTCAGCGCGTTTTTTCCCGCCATTGTGAGTGAGATATACATTATTAAACAGAGTAGGTTTTGAGGAGTTTTTTTCCGATCTATTCCTCATTTTTGTATGATTCCTATTAAAATGTTTAAATAATCAATATTAAATTTCTTTTTTCTTTTGTTTCTTTCATTTTTTTTTTTAATTCTCTTGTTTGTTTTGTTATATTCTTTTAGTGAGTTTTGCTTGAAATCTCTTTTGCACTACGTGTCTGTCCGCCATACTTTGAGAGAACATTCTTAGGCTTTTTGAAAACAAAACAAACGACAAATGTCTAAATTTTATGTGGTTGTGGTGGATGGTGGAGGGGATGTTTTGTTATTGTTCAAGTCAAAGTAGGTCTTTAAACTCTGTTTTGGTTTTGTTTAGCCTACTAGCTTATGGTCTT
>JAYRBV010020775.1:0-11440 GCA_036023255.1 Mitrocomella polydiademata
GGGGTGTCCAGAAATGCTCCTAAAATGACCAGTATCGAGCACTTGTTCAAAGTTTTTAAGGGTGTCCAGAAATGCTCCTAAAATGACCAGTAGCGAGCACTTGTTCAAAGTTTTTAAGGGTGTCCAGAAATGCTCCTAAAATGACCAGTATCGAGCACTTTTTATAAAATGTCCCAGAACCTACATTATATATTCTCTTATACGATGCATCAATGAAACAGAAATGCTCAGCTCTATATGAAATTTCATTATGACTAACAAACAAGATGTGTCGTTGTCTTTTACAATTTTCAGTAGACTTTTGCTTTGAACATTGTTATAATATATATAAAAACTGCCCACGAAAACTACACGAAAACTACACGAAAACTACACGAAAACAATTTTTGGCTAGTTTTCTATGCAAAATGTTCAGTTGGGAAATTGCCAGGTTCGGGGGATTGTCTATGTCGGGGAAATGTCTGAGATAGGGAAATGTCCGGTCGGGAAAATGTCTGTCGGGGAAAAGTCCGGGGTACAGTCGGGTTGGGGAATTGTTCTGTTGGGGAAGTGTCCGTCGGGAAATGTCTGACTGGGTAAAATCGAAAAAAAAAAAACAAACAACATGAGTTTCATTGATTAATTTTATGGCAGCATTTAATCAAATTGATCAAGTAATTATATATTATGGAGATATTAACAAAGTTTTAATAATTTTTTCGCCACCTGCCAGGCTTCAAAACAAACTTATAACAACATTGGACAATAGAAATGACATCATCAAATGATGATTTGACATCTGTCAAAACTATAATTTCTTTCAATACAATTTATATTTTAGAAGATAATCTAAAACTTTGGTACAGTAACAATGAAAAATTAAAAAGTACTGGCATTTTCAGAATAACCCTTGGGTCGGGAAAAAGCTGAATTTTCTAGCTCAACCTTCAAATTAATAACAAAATAATCACTTTCCATTATTTATTTCTTAGATTCGTGGAAAGAATGGAGGAGATAAGATTGGAGATTGAAGCACGGAATCGTATTCGCAGATTCAAATATATTTATCTTTCACCAGATATTGTACCAAACGCAATCAGTATTTGAATATACCGCAAGGAGATGATCACGATTATAAATTCAAGAATTGTACATCAAACTGGCTGGAATTGCTTTTTCCAAAATGGAACTTTTATTTGTGGGATTATGATTATGAAGTATTCCTTCTGAACCAACCTGTAAATATATTTTTGTTTTTCTTATAAGTATTAGTTATCACACAGTGCATAGCAGAGTGAAATATGGCGAATAATTTTCGAGTTTCTTTTATTTTTGCTCTTTATTTAAAATAAATAAATAAATAACAGCAAAAATAAAAGAAACGAGAACATATGCCATAATTTACGAGGCACTGTATGATAACTGATTTATCATTAGGTCAAGAAATATCTAATCTCTCTGAAACAGTTTTATATAAACTTTACAGGTACTGTTGTATCACACGGCAATCAGAAGTATATTTGACTAGAAACCTACAAAAACATAAATACCATTTAAAAATATTTAAAACAAGCAATAAAAAACATTTTGCCAAGAGCAACCATCCAAGAAAATTCACGATCGATCTTTCTTTCTGTTTTTGCCTTTTATTTGAAAACTGACAACAATAATATCGAAATCAAAACATTGGATTTATAAGGGTGAGTTTTGTTTCTTTTGTTTATCATCACTTTTAAAAGATTCATTAAGTACAAAAGTCTTTTTTGAAACAATGCAAGTTATGCTAGCATCGCTGGAACTCTTTTAGATAGTCATTTGAGTTACGGCGTAAAGGTAAACAAAGCGCCATTATGAATTTTACGGTTTTATTTACAGTGCAAATAAATACAGTGTCACTGTTTCTATTTTTTATTTGCACTAATAAACGGGATATATTATGCTGATTAACCAATCAGATTGCAGATATTTTTTGACCTCAAATTGCACTATTTTTGATAATTCTACCTTATTATTTTAAAATTATTTACGTCGTTTTTCGGATTTATTTACAAGTCAATACATAAAATCTATAAACGTAATTAGAGGAGCTCTTCTTTAATTGCAAAACCAGAATGTCAAAAGTGTAAAATTTTGAAAAATGATTAAATGGATAATAGTTTCGGTAAATGTCTTTCTAATTGAACCAAATCGGCCAAAATTTGGTACTCCAAGTTGAAATTATGAAAAATGATCGAAATGCATAAATCTCATTACTGCTTTTATTCTTTGTGTCAACAATTTGAAATATTGATTATCTTTTTCGGTAAAATTTTGGTATAATTAATCTGATTTTAGCCACTAAAATATTATCTCCTCAATATCAAGCCACATTTGTATCTTTATTTCAGACTGTTGTAATTGTTTTTGTTTCAGTAATTTACAAATTCATTTAAAATAAGGCAATTGTGTAATCTGACAGAATCAACCCTCTTGGTGAATTTACACCAAAAAACGGTTCGGCTAATCACATGAATTGCAGAAAACTATTAAAATATGAAAAGAAGTGAAAAAGAGCAGCGCGACTTTTATTAAGGTGTAGGGACGTCAATAACAATATATGTGAAGACGTTGCTGTATTGAATGCTTATTCGACGGCTGTGATAATGACGGAGGTAAAAAATATACAAAGCTATAAAAATAATGTAGGATTAAGGTAAAAAAACCCCCGGCAAAGAATCGGCCCTAAATGAATAACTATTTTCATTGGTTTTATTTTGGGTTCAAAAAAACCGCTCCAAAACAAAAGGTAAGTGTGACCTGGTAGATAAGTGTGAAGTGGTCACTTGAGTATTATAAAAAGGAGACTAGCTGCTAACTCAGCGTTGAATGCTGCTAATATACACTATAATATACACTGCTTGCGCCATAAACAGATAAACAATAAAGACAAAGTATGAGCGCTTATGCGCTTTAGATACCACGCGCTGCGCGTCAACACTCAACGTTCCAAAAAAGAGAAGCGCACTTTTTATTCAGGTCTTTGTATGACGCCAATAACATTATATATGTGAAAACGTTGTATTGAATGTTATTATTTTAGTGGCTAAGTAACCAAACTAAAAACTCTAAAATCAGCGTGACAGTATTAATAAGAAGATTTAACATATGATTATAAATCGTTAGCGAATTCATAACCGTAACGGTAACTTTAAACTTCAAAATTTAAACACTTTATTTGTTATATTTTACTTTACGCCGCTGAAAAACGCAAAAAATTATCGATCCAATTGTATAAGAACTGCTAAAGATGAGAATTCCAGCAAAAGTTATACCTTTCTAAATGTTTGGCCTATTTTCTTTAGAGACGCATAGTATAGCAAAATGTTGTAAGATCGAACATCTAAGTGAGACGATAATGATTTAAATAAACATATCACGAAGTTTATATACATTTTATTGATACTAGAGTGTATCACGTGGTAGGGCCATGTGGCAATGTGATAGAATTGACCATTTTAAAGTTTTGTATGAATATGGTATTTATTTTTGATTGTCAACGAAAGAGACGACGTCAACGAATTTTTATCCAACGTGAACCAACGCCATGGTGATCTTAGCCTGGTTATCCATGCAATTTTTTACACTCCTCTCAAATAATCAAGGAGAAAAAATAGCATGGTGAAATCAATTGATTCAAAATAGCCGTTGATAATAACAATGTTTACAGTTGATAATTCTAAACCAATCAGATTGCGGGATATATCAAAGGATTCACATGTTGAATCCTTGATCATGATCTCTCTTTTTCTTCGAGTTATTTCGAGAAGTTAAAAGAAAGAGAGACGGGTATCCCATCTATAGTGATCTAATCTATATAATGAAAGCCGTATTTATTCTCTTTGTACGCATTAATGGTAGCCGAGCTGTGGAAGAAATAATTTCAACATTTCAAAAAAAAAAAAAGTGAAATTATTTTTTTTTTCGAATTTTTTTTTGTGAAAATGTTTGTTTTTTTCAAAATCTTTTTGGCCCAAAAATTTTTTTTCCTCCAATTCATGTAAAATTTCTTCTTTTTCTTCCTGTAAATTTTTTCTTTCTTTTTTTCTTTTCTTTCGCGTTTTAACGACGGGCGTAAGCACTCTTCAGCGTCCTTGCGACGCTGGTTTACCAGCTAGTCTATATAATAAAAGCCATATTCTCTATCTATCTATCTTTCTTTGTACGCATTAATGGTAGCCGAGCTGTGAGAGAAATAATTTTAACATTTTCAAATTTTATTTATTTATTTTTTTTTCCCGAAATTTCTTTTTGGTGAATTTTCTTTTGTTTTTCAAAATTTCTTTTGGCCCAAATTTGCCCATAAAAAAGTTTCGGGCATTTTTATTTTCACCAATTATTTTTAGCTAACGGGACGGAATTCGTAACATTTTTGTATATTTTAGACCGCATGTGACAAATTAGAACATGTTGACCAAATTTCTCAAAACTTTGTTTTGGGGTATTTTCAGCCCAATTACCCAGTTGAGACGTTATTATCAAAACTTTAATCATCTAAGATCTCGAGAAATATTCGTGCTATGAAAACGTTGGATAACTCATTGCAACGAGAAACGTACGGCGCCCATCATGATATATATTTAAGAAACTTCATGTTAAGATTAAAAAAAAAATCAATATCGTTGACAAAGGGCGCCAACTTTTCTTCTACGGAGTCTTTTCAGCGTCATTGTAACACTGATGTACCAGCTAGTCTCTAAAATGATAGCATAAAATAATAAAAAAATGTTGCAATTTGGAAAACAAACAGCCGAAGAAAAATGCTTAGAGTGGTTCAGAAAAAATAAATCTAATAATATGTATAATAATACAGTTGAATACCGTTAGAAGCTCATTAAAATTCTTTGTTAAAGAATTTTAATATTTTTTGTGAACCAATATGGATGTAGAAAGACAAGTTGCATTTTCACCGTTTTTCTAATGAATTCATTTACAAATATCCACTAACATACATCCTCGAGAGTTATCAGGGTTTATTTATGGATATGATGAAATATTCAACTCTAGTTTATAACCGGGATCACGTTCTCACAGTTTATTCAAATACTGATTGAGTTTGGTACAATATCTGGTGAAAGATATATATATTTGAATATGCGAATACGATTCCGTACTTCAATCTTCAAAGTTTACAAAGTTTACATACAAATACAAAAATAAATAAATTGATTAGCCAACCAAAGAAAAGTTAATTTCCGAACATACAGTAACTTTATATATGCTTTATCCATAAAGAAATGGAATAAACATGAAATACACCTGACAATCCAAGAGAAATCAGGTTTAAAGTTTCTTTTATATATTCCGTACATGTGGAATGTTCATTGAGTTTAATGATATCATGTCCTCACGGTGTTTTCAAATACTGATTGAGTTTGGTACAATATCTGGTGAAAGATATATATATTTGAATCTGCGAATACGATTTCGTGCTTCAATCTTCAATCTTATCTCGTCCATTCTTTCTACAAATCTAAGAATAATGGAAAAGTAATTCCAGCAAGGTTGGTTAAGCAGCTACGTATAAAAATAAATCTATAAAAAATGTATACCATATATCATAGCAGCATTTGACAGTT
The DNA here is from genome assembly GCA_036023255.1 of Mitrocomella polydiademata. Lineage (NCBI taxonomy): Eukaryota > Metazoa > Cnidaria > Hydrozoa > Leptothecata > Mitrocomidae > Mitrocomella > Mitrocomella polydiademata. The sequence continues at coordinate 5,595 of JAYRBV010020775.1, forward strand.
ATTTGACATTATAATTATTTTTTGATATTTGTGAAATTAAACAGAAACTCTTTAAGTTAAGATTTCCAATTTCTTATTACTACAAATGACTACAAATAGTAATCTCCTCGCTAAAATTCCGGGACATTTCGTTAATATTCTCATGGTTGATTTACTTACTCTTTGTAGGCTTGGAAGGGTTTTGGTACATATTGATATCGTACTTCATAAGTACCAATTTTATCGGTACCTTGAAGACTCAACTGACGACTTAACTCCATGATTTCTAAAGTTTCGCTAACTTTGAAAAGTTTCACCAGGTCTTCTTCTGATACGTCATTCTATAGAAAAATCATAAATTAAATTTTTATGATAAAAATCACATTTAACTAGTTTTAAGTTCTTTTTTTTAGGTACTTATTTTCAACTCAAAAAGCATATAATTAAGAAGAATGAAATTCACAGTGCACAAAAGAAATTATACAAAATGTGTCGCTTTGGACGCCAAAGCATAGGAAAATCTGAAAAAGTTTTTAAACTAGGAATATTGTATTCAATGACAATGACAGAAAACAAACATTGAATTATCATGGTCTTTTACCTTATGAATGTGGAAACTTAAATATTGGTAAAATTCACTTATTCTTGGGATCAGGTGCGGGCTCTTGAGTAAGCACCCCTGCCTCCTACAAGACACCTGCCGCATTCAACGATACCATCCACCAAAACAACCCATTTTTAACACTTATTCTCATTAAGTTTTGTCACAGTGTTTTCACAACCTATTACCAAACAAGTTCTTAAACTGGACCAATCATGAATACAACATTCCAAAATCATAAAACAAGTGGTGATATATAACAAAAGAATAGCAGACAGGGCTTGATTACACTAGGCAAGTGTCATTTAACAGTGTTTTCATACCTTGTTAGTAGGAGGATCACCATACAGTCTCGATGGATAATTTGGTGGGAAACCATATTCATCATATTGACAAAAGTTTGCTGCTGCATGCATACAACTAACGGTCATAATCAAGGATGTCAATGTTTTGATCAAATCTTCAACTTTATGGAATACGCCATCGCCAAAGACACCCTGAAAAATATCAAATCGAATTTGTTCTTATCAATGTAAGGGTCGAAGTGAGAGAAAAAGATTTTCCATTCTCATATCAACAAATAAATAAATAGCATACCTTCATACCTCCTCCATCTGGGCTACTCAAAAGCTTGGCAAAGTCTTGAATTTCATTGTCTTCTTTGAGCATATCTTGCTCAGCTAATTATGAGTAGTAAGATAGTTAAGTTTCAGGAGATATATTTTTAACCTTTTAGCCAGGTTGGGTTTCTTGCTAAGCTTCTGCAGCAAGTAAAATGTAAAACTTTGGAAAACAATGATACTTCTATATAATAAAAGCGGTGTTTTGTATGTATCTACGCATTAATGGTAGCCAAGTCGTGGGAGAAATAATTTCAACATTTTCAAAAAAAAAACGAAAAAAACGAAAGAAGAAATTTTATTTTGGTGAATTATTATTTCTTTTTTACTTTTGGCCCAAATTATATTGGCCAAAAACTTTTTTTGCCAATTTATTTTTTCATTCTTTCAATTCATGTAAAAAATATTTTTTTTTTCGGCGCGCGGTCTAATGACGGGCGTAAGCAGTATCTCTTCAGCGTCCTTGCGACGCTGGTTTACCAGCAAGTAATAGCATAACTGAGAATTACAAAATGGAGAAGCTTTTGAATAACTCAACTTACGATATATGATTTCTACAACTGTATCAACGTAATTATGAATTGCATCAAACAGAAGTTGTGCATCTTCCCTGAAGTGGTAATTCTTCAGTTTTTCAACCTAAAACAATAATTGGCGATATTTATATTAAGTTCTCTGAATATTTCATTTTACAAAATTAAAATATTGTAAGAAATCTCTTACCCCTCGTCTTTTTATCTCAGAGGGAAACCAACCATCCGTGTCCATTCTCCAGTTTTTATACCTTCAATCAAACACAAAATAAACAATAGTATTAACAAAATCGCCTATTCCCGAGGTTTGCATAGAATTTTCCTGGTTAACCCTCCAAAATGCAAAAAACATTCAATTACTGTTATTTCCTTTCAATGGTAGTTTTTTGAATTGTTAATCATCTGAAATTAAACCCAAGAAAAAAAAGGAAAAAATATAACAGTAATTTGCTACATTATCATTGTATCATGATTTATATATAAAGCATACTCTTGGCACATCAATTTTCTACATCCTTCACTTCCAATTGAAAGAGCTGTATCAAAGATGCCACCTTTATCCAACAGTTTCGGTAAACCAGTGCTGAAAGAATTAATGGTGAATTTTTTGAAACAGAACAAGAGATTCAAACATGAATATTGTTTATATCCAAAGTAATTTAATTTACTATTATCTTAGTAAAACATATTTTGATACCATCTATCTGCTGGTATAAGAATCTGAGAAATCTATAAAAACTTTTCTAAGTATCAGAGCTACTTTTTTGAGAAACGTGCACATCAAACAACACAATACAAAACAATAGAAAACGAAAAACATTAAATTACGAGCTCCAAACACAATAGTTTTAGGCATATGAAGCTTTTGTATTGGTGATATATACCTCGGGCCTCCCGGCTAGTTTTATGCTGTTAGGTTACAAACAGAAAACAAACAGGTATCGTTAAAGACGGAACTAAACGGTTAAATAAACTGTACGAAATCTACTTACAAGTTGATATTCAATAAGTAAATGAAATGTGGCATCATAAGTTTATAGATTGGATGTGATGGTGAAATTGTTTGATGGAAACAAGTCACGAAATCACCAGCAACAAGATGTGTTGTCACTGCAAGGGAATAATTTGAACTTGAATTAGAAGTCGAAAATATAAAAAAAGGAAAATGGAAGAATCGATTACCCTTTTTAGTGTTTTTTCCAGTGAAATATGATGACTGAACCAGACCAGTCCAACATTATTAGTCCAAAATCAAACCAGCTCAACATTGTTTCTAATATCTGATTGAATGAAATCCCAGACTAGTTTGATCCAGGAAATTTCAGATAATGTTAATCTTAAGATTGTGTTTTCAACTTACAAAGATGAGTAATGGGTTCGTGGTAATTCGAATCTGCAACATTGAACCAGAATTTCGCTTGAAGCCATACTCTTTCATCGTCTGTTGGTGGTGGGTAAAAGATCTATTAGCAAGATGAAACAGCAGATGAATAAAATAAAATTATCTGTTAAAAAACAACTAAAGAATTCATAGAAATATTGCTCGCAAGCTTACTGGGTTGGTGATGGCAGCTTCTTGGAAGAGTTGAATAGCCAGTGGTATTAGAACACCATCACTTCTTGAATAGAATAATCCCAAAGGACAAACAAATGGCTGAAAAAAATAAGGTATAATATATGTCTACACCTTCTAAAGTACCTACCTAGGTTCGAGTCATACTGATACTTAACATGCTTAGAAATGAATTCGTCTAGGCCCAACACTAGTTGAAATATCACTCAATTTGATAAAAAGACGATCGTTTATAACATTTACCTACAGGACTGTAATATTAGAATGAAATGAAAACTACAGTGGTCAAAATATTGATGAATGATAGACCATATTGTAAATTGTTTTGTTATCATATAAGAAATGCCACCAAATTTCCATTCATTCTTTGTGATATTATTACCTTTTTACTTTTATTATCGAATGTTAAATCTTTAAGCGCGACAAAATCAACAATAAAGATGTTCCCTTTCTCCAATACATTGTTCAATGATTGATTTTCAAGGAAGATTTTAATTCTCTTTTCTTGGACAGGAAAGCTAAAAAAAATGAAATCAAGTATAATAAGAAATGATGACACATTGATTCATTATTCATTTACGCTTAAGATAATGATGCAACGAGGTAGGTATTTTCAAGGTAAGTGGAAAACAAAATTAAAATATCGACGGTATTCAAATATCATAATCGTACTTAAATCAAGGATCTTCTTGCTCAAATATCAGAATCTCAAATAGTCTCAAATATTACAGTTGTAAAACTCGCTTACAAAATTCAAATACGTTTCTTATACCAATGTTTTTCTTCAAACCCTGTGGTATGCAATACCGTTAATGGTTGGGGAGAAGGATAACACATGGGTAACACGGCTTCTTCACACCTTCATCCTAAATCCTCGTTAAGGGTGAATAATCGAAACTTCGTGCTCATAAAATGTTTCAGACACAATGTTTAAAACACATACATACTTTTTAGGTATCTCCTTACACAGCTTGATTACGGTACAGTTTGGTCCAATCAGCCTCAATGCTGCAAATTTCTCATCTTCTCTCCAATTATTTTGACCCTAGTTTAATATGAAGAAATGAGAGGAGTCATGTTTTGTTCCTTTCTAACCAACCAAAACAGTTGATCTATGAGGCACAGTGGTGTGTTGTACTTTTCTTGTACTTTTCACCTTTTTGGGATCTTAAACTTCTTCGAACTCTTTGTTAACGTTCATAGTTTTATCTTCAAATCTGATACACTTGGAAGTGTTGCAGAATAACAACTTACCCCTGGAATGTTAAATGTTGGTTGCTTGTACAGTTTGTAAATGTCATCAAAAGAACTAAAATCGTCACTTGTGGTCAATTTCTCAAGTGTACCTTCCACTCCACCAGTCACTACTGTATCAATTACATCCAACTAGTGAAAGATATACAAAAGATGTACATGAAAATTTAATGAGGTTTTTTAAACAGTACTTCAATCATGGCCATAAATGATGGGAATTTTGGTATAAGTCTTTTATGGACGTTCGATTAATTTGATGGATCTTGTAGACTTTAAATACACAAAATGTGGTTCCTTGCATCTAACCCAGCTAGCACGTCGACGTCCGCTCAACGTCGGATGGACGTCTTTTCTCAACGTCGGATGACGGTCGTTTGACCGTCGAAATGGAAACGTTTGGTGATATTTAAATAATTTGCAGGCTTTGAGAAAAAACACTTACCTCGTAATGCTCACTCAACACCTCTTCGTCTGGTAGTGATGCAACCTGGGAAAAATATAGCTCGTAGTGAATATCTAGTTCTCACTTTCTTTTCTTGGAATTCTGATTAGGTAAGAAAGAGGGACGATTCTATCTAGAAGTTAGAGGAGAACTAACGTCAAAATTTTTATTCGCTTATTTGATAGAGGAGCTCTTGAAAAGTACTGTAGAATTTCTTTTTTCTCAAAAGCTTTTTTTTTTGGTCCTAAAATGAGCAATTTAGTGCCCAAACGGGCAACGCCATTGCTCACTTTCTGATGTTGATTCAATTGCCGTACAAAAGATTATATTTCCCATAAAAATTCCGTACCGTACGGGCGGTCTGGTACAGGCTAAACCTCTTTTATGGTAGATAAAATTTTCACAACAATACACCTTTCCCGAAATACCGTTTATACGTAGATTCCCACGATTAGCCTCGTAATCATGTAATTGAGTCTTGGAGTCATGGGAGTAACAAATTTCATCAATGCGTAATAAATGTTCAAACACCCTTGAGATGATAGGAGCACGTGCAAATCTTTCATGAAACCGAGATTAATAGTAGGAATCTATGTATAAACGGTATTTCGGAAAAGGTTTATTATTGTGAAAGTTCTATCTACCATAAAAGAAAAGCTCCCTTCTTTTTAGAACCTATAACTTGTTTTTACAGTAGAATACTTACCGTTCTTGGTAGGCCATTTTTCTTGGCGAACTTGTAAGTTTTCACTTTAGTGGCCAATTCCTTTTTGCGTTGATCTTTGTTTGGACTGAATTGTGGTAGGGACGAATCATTTTTATAGAAGGTGCACTTAGACCCGGC
>JAYRBV010020786.1:0-11437 GCA_036023255.1 Mitrocomella polydiademata
GGAAACTGACATGAGTAAATCAATTTAATAAATCAATAAATGCAAACGCCTTTTAACCTTTACTCATATCATAATCTCTTAATTGCAACGACACTCTTCAAATGTGTAGTAGTCGTCTAATTTTCATACGCTGCGGAAATAAATTTCCTCCAAAAATAGCACAGTTTTTTGAAAAGGTCAAAAGTAGGGGGAACCCCCCCCCTCTTCTTGGTATTCTGTGTGACTAGTGTTTTGAAAAATAAATTTTAAGGGCTATGACAGAAATGTACGCTTTATTTTTCGAATTTATTCCACTGAAATTGTATTATGTATTTGCTAAATTCCTCTAAAGCACAAATTCAGCGTTAAAAAAGTGAAGCAGGTTTACGTCGGCATACGTTTATTTTTGTATCTATATTTAACATTTTATCTATGAATTATTTCAAATTATATTATATGTAGCTTTATATTATTAAGTCATTTACACATTTACTTCAAAGCCATATTAGCCCTGGTTAATTTCTCTTTCATTTTATTTTTCAAATCTTCCCTGCCCGGATTAGAGTTAGCCACGTGAAGTGGCTCGACTTCAAGGCGGGCGGCGAGGCAGTTGGGTACCTTCGCCTCGTCCGCCGTGTATTGGACAATAATAATCTTGTCCTGGTAAGTCTTAAAACTATCTTTTAAAGCTTTCCTTTCTTCCTCCTTTAATATGCATTGACTGTCGCCATCGTCATCTAAGTATTCCTTCAGGACTTGTGTGCATAAGATTACCAAAGCGTAGCAATTCCTCATTCCCTTCTCGAGTTTTTCGTTCAGTTTTTTTTCCTTGTACTTTTTGTTGGCGTAAAATATATCCTGTATCTTATCTCCCTCCGCCATCAAGTCTTTTTTCAAAACCTTGTATTCTTTGGACGAATTTTCAACTGTGATAACGAAGACATATGGAGTTTCTACTCTAACACCGGCCATTTTGTTTTCCTAAAGAGCGAAAAGATAGTTCGAGAATTAAAAGACTTGCTGAATTTGTTTTACGCCTTTAAGCAACAAGAAATCAATAATTTTATTTGATTATTAAAGAACCTTTAAGGGAGAAAAAATATTTAGTACACAAGCACCAGGATCATTTTGCGACACCCTTTTGAAGGTGTTATGCAACTCCTTAAATGTGATCTGTATTACTGCACAATTCTGGGTGCTACGCAGCACCCCTCAAAACTTTCCAATCATAGTAACTCTTCAGCAAAATGTCAACACCCAACCTTGTGAATTTGCGTAAGAAAACTCTCATAATTAGTTGTGAGTCAAATCCATCCATTCATTCTCATTCAAAGCTTTTGTTTTTTTTATAAAAGCCACAGCATATAAGATTGGGGAAAAACTCGTACTTCAGTATCTATATAAACCAATCAGGTTGCAGCATTTCAATTTTACCCTTCCACGTGCATACACACAATGATTATTTTTCTTATGAATAATGCGCATCCAACATTTCAACCGCAGATGTTAATTTTTGTAAGTTCATTAATTTTTAACTGCCATTAAAGTCTCCACCTAAATTGACCAAACACAGAGCTTGATATGATTAAGTAAGCAGAAGAAATTTGACATGAGTAATCAATATAAAGACGCCAATATAAATAAACCTTTATGCACATCATACTATCTCTTAAGGTGGTTTCCCACTTGTCCACTTTTGGACAGGACACGGGTAAAAATATCATGTCCTATTTGTCTCGGCTGTCCCACAGGACAGGACAGGGCAGGCCATAGCCAATCAAAATGGCGAGAACGGCTTTTTTTATTGTTTAAAGCTAGCCAATCAGATTTCAGTATAGCTTTTTTCCCCGTATGTCCTGTCCTGTTGTTGTCCAAAATGCAAAACAAGTGAAAATCCGCCTTTAATTGTAACGGCACTCTTGGAACGTGGGGGAAAATACAACCCCCCTCCTATCGGAAGCCTCTGACATCACCTCTAAATAATTATTTATATAAACATTTTCCACCAAAATAAAGGTGAATCTCTGGTAAAATTGCAAAGAGCACCGATAAAACTTTGAATTTGGATTATAATCCAAGTCGCATTGCAATTTTTGCACTGGATTGAGCTTAAAAAACTTAAATCTTCACTATCTTTATAGAGTAATGACGATTTCTTTTAAACAATTCAGTTAACTTTGTCACTTAATCCACTATTCATTGTTTTACTGGTGGCTACTCTCATCAGATCTCCAATTAAACCTCCTTGCTCTCTCCTAAAATCAATCTGGTTTAAAAAAATTAAATCTAAAAAATAGGTGCTGACAATTTGTTTTTGTACAACTTAACATGGTGATATTTGTGTTGATCTTTTAAAAATCGGGATTATTTTAGCATTTTATTGCCAATTCAAACCCACATATTTTGTTTGGTTCCTTTTACTTAATCTTTTACATATCGTGATGAGTATTAAAATACGATTATAAAAGTTTTTATCGAATTTCTTATTCCCAGCCCCTAAAAATTAAGAAAAAACATGTTTTTTTCAGGGATCCCTCTATCCCGCCTCATCCCGCTTGGGATCCCTCTAAACTGGAATTGGAATTACTCCGACTGTGTATGAAATATATAAGAAATTTTTGTAGGAAATTTGCCAAACATTGTATTAAAAAGATACAAAATAATATTTGTGAATATAATAACCACATGGTTTGTAAAAAAATCATTTAAATGAATATTTGAAACCCGATAATCCGATTTCTAGATCGCCGTAATAACTAATTTGCCCATTCAGATACTCGTTACGGTAGCCTCCATCCATTTATTATAATATCTTTATCATTGGTATTTATAGCTACTTAAATTGAAAAAAAAAATAGCAATTTAATAATAAAACACCTCAATATCTTAAAAATGTTGTCAATGATAATAATCTTGTTCCCACCAATTTTCTCGTTAATTTCCGATAAAATTACTTCTCTTAAGTATAATATCAACATCAACCTGTCATTCTTACCAGATTGTGAATTTGCATATAGGAACATTCTCATTTAGCTGAGAGTCTGAGTTTCATAGTTTTTTCCATCGTAAAGTTTAAATTGATAATAAAAGTTCATTTAATTTAAAAATTGTTCAAGTTTGACAATATTTAAAAATAATTCTAGGTACTTCAGAAGGTACATCTAGCAGAACACCACTAAATAGCCATAACGTAGAGGAACGTTTTCTACCAACACACACGGAACGCAACACCATATGTCCAGCAATACAAAATTACTCCTCCAAATAAATTTTGGGTCGTGTCTTATTCAGAAAATTTTAGGTCGTATCTTTCAGGAAATTTAGTAGTAATTTAGCTTTTTAGTGACTTAGTTCATTCGTTCTGACTAAAATTTAAGGCATAAAAAAGCTCGCCACAGGTAAATTGGTATTTTCAGATGCTAACAATACTATTTTAGTACTACGCGGATGGGAGATATAATACGTAAGAAAAATATGTTTATTTGTCTAGCGAAAAATAAATTCTTGTTTCTTATTTTGTTTCTTGCTTTTTAACAAAAGGCTCACACCTTTAATCTAAATCTACTGAAAATATAGACTAGTTTATCAATCTTTAGTAAGTTTCAAAAAAGGTGCACTTCTTTCTAACGTGCATACTTTATTTCAAACTAGCTGCTAATGCAGCGTCGAATGCTCCAAATGTGCACTGCTTACGCCATAAAACAAGAACAATAAAACATGAGCGTTACGCGCTTTTAATACCACGCGCCGCTACCGCTACCACGCCCCATCCTTCGCTCGCGTTCTAAAAAAACGTTGTTTGACGTCAATGGTGTGAAGTCATTGCATTGAATACTTTTTAACGGTTGCAAAGTGTCACGGAGGTATAAAAATATACAAAGCTGTACAAAAAAGGTATAGGATTAAGATAAAAGAAACCCCCGGGCAAGGAGTAGGCCCTGAACGGTTGATTTTTTTCCTTGATTATCTTTTGGGTCCAACAAAGCGAAACTAAAACGCGTGGTAAGTGTGACCTTAGAAGTGGCTAACATAGAGTAATATTAATTAGACTCGTGATGAAGAGGGAGAGTGTTAAAAGCCACGGTTGGAATTTTAGCTCCACCTCATCCTCCCATTGTTTTACATATTGCATAAGAATTATGAATGGGGCGCCGAATACCACACCCCTTTTCTCAGTCTCCCAGTGGGAATAAAAAACAACCTAGCACTAACAGAGGTAAAAAGTATTTCCAGATCCAACCGGGATACTGGAATAAAGGTAAATGTCACTTATTTAACAGTAGAATATGCAAAATTTACTGTCTATGCTTGCACTGCCCAAGATCTACAGGATTATAGAAATAAACTTTATTTACGAGGGACGATTTTATACAAACACATTTTTAAGAGACTTTTCTCATAAAACAACCAGTGATTTGAAATTTAAACGCGAACCATATGCTACACTGGAGTAATTGAAATATAATTTTCACAGGGAAAAAGAATTTGGCTGGAGGAATATATTTTCACTTGGATTTCCACAAGGATGTAGTCTGCGTAACATTTTTGCTCAGTGAATTGTCGCTGCGGTGGACTGTAGACAAACCTCTACTTTTCCGTATTCAATAACCCAAAAGACTGGATTGTTTCTGCGGATGCGTGAATATGTTTAAACAAAAAACCGTGCAAAAGTTTTTGATGTTAGTATCCAGTCTACAGGCAGCATATAAGAAAACAGAAGGTTTGCCTACAGACCACCGTAGCGGCAATTTGCTTTAAAAGCGAAACAGAGCAAAAAAGGGAAGTTACGCAAACTACTTAGGATGTATGTCTGACTGGGATACTGAAACAGGGGTGTAACATCCCCGGAAACTATAACAATGACTCACCGACGGTTGACTTGATGAAGACCCTCCCATCGTAAACCGTTAATAAACGCGTAAACAACAACTACTATAAACTATTGTGAAATCTTTCTGAATAAAACGGTTTCAGCATTTTAGTTTGCTCATTTGCTGGGGTTGTGTTTCAACCTCGTTCCCAGGGCCGTTTTGCGCTTTTTTCCAATCCGTAAAATATCAGATTGGAAAAAAGCGCAAAATGGTTGGGAACGAGGTTGGTTGTGTTCAACCGTTATAGTTTAGTTAATGTAATGCATGAATGGGTACCTGTACCTGAATAAGAAAGCTCTTTCTATCTTTTAACTGTAATTTTCGTTTTAAAAACAGAAACACGAGCAAGATCGAATTCCACAACTGGAATCAATTAATTTCTTTATATCAAAGATTGAATCAAAATTTTAGATTTTAACTTTGGATATTTCAGCTTTGAAATAATGAAATTTTAATTTTCTGGAGAGCAAAAAAAAAAAGAAGGGGGAAAGGTTGGGTGTGGTGCTTTCTTCTCTATTTAACTCCTGTCAACAAAACTGACGAAGTTTAAGTTTAATCGTTTTTTTTATCATTTTAACATTTTAAACAGTATAACATTTTTAAAATCGCCAGTTCTAATGCTTCTGAATTTATTAGCAAGTTTATGCAATCAAAAAATATACAGATTCAGGGTACCATTTTAAGATGATGACGTCACATACGACAACATACTGAAGAGAAATTTATTTTTGTGAATCATCTCTCTATGATAAATAATCATATAGTGAGTCACGATTTGACGTCGAATGATGAATGCGTTGTATAGTCTGATTTGCAGACCTTTACACAATCTCTGTTTCGCAATGTATGGTAAATCAGACTATATACGATGCAAGGACATACATTTAACATAACCATGCGATTATTCAAGTATACAGAGCGTCTATGAATGATGATTAGCACCGATTAAATAAACAGCGAGATAAATAAGAAATATCTATATGGTCTGGACATTCTGGACAAAATATATTTGAGGCAAATGTCGTCTTTTTAATGATTAAGAAAGCCAGGAAAACTTACCTTTCTTATTTTAAGTATACCAGGTATAACAGGGTTTTAAAATATTATTTTTTTAAACAGGGCTTCCAAATCATTTGTGAGTACTTAGGTTTATATGGCTTCATTATAAAACGACTGTTCATAATATTGAAGCGTCCCTCGCGTCTTGTAAATATTTACAAATCAATCGGCAAAAAATCTTGTGTTTTTTTAAAAACATCACAAAATTTTTGAAATCGAAAATCTTGCATGGAAGGTTTGAAACAAGCCCATTTCGCAATTTCTTTTTTAAATATAGCAATATAAAATCTTTGGAATCTCAAATAACATGACCTCTTGTCAGTTCGTTGGAAATTTGGTACAAATTTCAAAGTTACCAAATTTCAAAGTTTGGAATATAGCGCAGAAATGTATATTATAAATTTCATATTTTTACCTCCAGTGGCATCAGTGTAGGAAGTCTTAAATAAAAGGAAGATATATTTCCTTCTTTTACTTGACCACGAGCCTCATTCATTGACTAACGACTGTAATATATAAATATATATAAGCAAAATTATTGCTTCATCCTCGTACGCCCGCAACACATTGAGTGCTTATTCAATATGGTACGGTCGCCGTGAATCAACGCCGTTGACTGTTTCGAAATTCAAAGAAATCAAATCGGTTTATCTTCTCTTAGCCCAAATGAATGTCATAGTCCTCCATGGTAACAAAGAAAACCGTTGTGTCACAAATTTATCTTTTTTGTATCAATAATTTAACGAAAGTGAAAACCATATTTTTCTTCACTATTGTATCGATTTATTTTTGCGAAATTTCCATACGTCATGTCCTCCTTTAGGAATAAAACATGAATCATATTTGATAAAAAATTCATGTCGAAAATGAATTTCACCATCTAAATATAAAATTTCGGGTCAGTTGGGTCTTGCTCAGTTTTTCAACAGGTTGTCTCTCTATAAAACGCAAAAAAAATGCATTTTTTAGGTTTTAGTATTTCGTTTGCACTACTTTTGGTAGCATCTTTGTTTATACTAGTTGCTGTGGTAACAGGCAGCTGGTGGATTAACGAGAACGGTAAGTTCAAGGCAGGACTGTGGGAGCAATGTTACGAAGAAACACCATGTGTATCATATGGAACTGTATTCGACAGATCATTTAAGAAGCTGCAAAATGTTTCAATGGTTCAAACAAAAGGTATGCACTATTTCTAATGATCAGAATAAGTAGGAAAAAGTCTTCCAGGAAAGAAGAGAGAACTTTTCTCAAAAAACGCAACAATTTTATTTGTGGCCAGCAATACAAATCGTTGCAGAATTCTCAATCAAAATTCTTTGATGTGCGTTGATGATCTTGATTACCTGATATGTCTAAGTCTAATATGTCTACATTACGAACCCCATTAGATAGTGACATGCAGGTTACATTTGGTGTTCTGAGACCGCATTTGATATTTTTTCATAAAAAGGTCTATTAACCTTGTTTGGGAAATCGAGACACATCAAATAATATCTCATTTAAGAGCATTCTACTGATACACAAACTCCCTCCTAGGAGAACTTTCAAGCAGGTTTTCAATTGATAATTTGATAGTTACTTCATTGATTGAAATAAACAGCAGGGGAAATTTTTGAATCTTAGAGGGAGGGGCCGTCTTTTACAAAAGGCTTTTAAAAATGGTAAACTTGTATGCTAAAGTGTTGATATTTTTGAAATAATGTGATTTTATTTACAAACATTTATAGAAAAACTAAAGGATGAATCAAACGAGTTGGATACTGTGCGTGGTATGGCCGTCTTCAGTCTCATTGTACTTGGTATATGTGCTTTCATGATCGGACTGTTTCTCTACTTGATCAAGAGTAAAACTGCAAAACGCATTTCACCATATGCGCAATTGGCGGCTACAGCCCTGGCATTGATATCAGGTAATTTTCTTTGTTAGCATGTTTATTTTTATCTGAAAAAAAGGAGAATTTTTCCGATTTCTTTTAGACCTTGTCAGACACCAAACATTTTCGAAATTTTTACATTAAGTTATTTTGAAAGTTATCAAACGTTTCATCTAAAATTGTGTTGTTCAATATTTCAGGCATTACTGGTCTTGCTAGTTCTGTGTGCGCCACAAATTATGAAGATATATTCGGTTTGAAGGAGATGAAACTCGGAGGCTCGTGGATAGCCTTGCTGCTAGGAAATATGCTTTCTTTGGTCACCGGTCTTGTTATTCTGATCACATTGATCCACGCCAAAATCCAAGATTCCAGGACATCAAAAATACCATCAGGAATTGAAAGCGCCATATCGAGTAAGCAAAATTCTAGGAAAAACTCTCGGCAAGAGTCTCGGCAGAATTCTCGGAAGAACTCTAAAGTGTCGATAGCCGATCAGACCACAAATTTCACCAGCAACCTTTACCACCCGTACGGCAGCTTGCAGACATTCAAAATTGACAGCACCGACAGTCATAATGGTAGCATTCGAAATGGTGTGCACGTCGATGAAAATGACAACGAAGAATACAAGATTCCAGATGTGGGTGACGTGGTGACGTCTTATCAGAACCTGTATAGAGATGAGGTTATTGGTAATCATGGTGAAGAGGATGTGATATTCAACAAGCAGCATTTAGTAGTTGGTGGTGACGGCGTTGATGATGACAACAGTGATTTGACGTCTGGTAAATTAGGTGATTTCAGTTCTGAACATTTAACAACAATGAACATCATTGAGGAGCACGATGACAATGGTGACGATAATGACGTGTTGACAAATGATAAACGTTCTACATCCTTTGAAAATATTTTGTACGCCGAAGAAAAATAAACGGTTGATTGTATTTATGTTATGTTATATGTTTTCTCAAGGAGAAGTTAACGGTAAATTGGTAGTTTTTATATCGAAATTATTTGAAAATATCTGCAATTTATAATATTATTATAAGGTCTTCACTAGGAGAAGTCAACGATGAACTAACAGCTTCCACAATAAGGAATCTAGCCAGTGAAAGCATTTAAAAGTCATTTTATAGTGGGGGAGGTTTTTATTGATACGATACGCAATACTACGCGTACTCTTACATTTTAAAAACATTGTACATATGCCATTTCTATATTTTTTTGGAGGAAAAGAAACAAAATTCTAGACTATAATGTGATTTTGTAGTTTAATTTTAGAAACAATAATGAAGAAAAAGTCTTTTATATTCAAAATTGTATTTTCAATTTCTTGTGCATCCACCACCATCCATTCTAAAATAACCGGGTTAGACATGTTTTTTATTTTCAAAAAATATGGACTGATATAGATTATATTCATCGGTAGTCAGTTATATAATATAACTGATTTAATTTACCTGAGTAAAGTGAAAAGTCTAAGTGAAAAGGTACGCTTATTATTTTGATATCACCCTGTTTTGAAATTTTTTGAAATAAACTTTGCGGGACCATTATTTCTATAAATCAACCTCAAACTCATCAGATTCGCTTATTTCAAAGCTGGTGTTGCCAGGGCTATTTTTTGGCCGTTTAAATATCAGATTGGTAAAAAAGCGAAAAAAGACCCTGGGAACGAGGTTGCAGGCGGCTGGCATATTCTTTGTTAAATTTAAAATGAAATAATTCCAAACCAAAAAAAACGGGAAAGCGAACTCAAATTTTATCATATCATATTATATATCCTATCTAATTTGGCCTAATAAGATTACAAGTCAATCTTGTCATTCTCGCAATTTCTATATATTCTCGCAATGCCAAGTGGAAAACTCAAAACCGGGGGTGAAAAGAATTTCCAGGAATTGTTATTATTTGATGAACATTATAGAGCTGTTAAACGAGGGCCCTGCCATCCTTACAAAACATGCACCTGCAAAAGGAGCCAAAGATAGGTAAAATTTCAAGTATTTAACAACGGGGTGGTCCAAACTGATATTCTCTCCTTGGTCAAAAAGCTTCTCCTAGGTCTTCCAGATCTTGTTGATTTACGATTACAAGAACTTGGTAATATTTTGGTAAGATCTTGCATGTTATATGACATTATTGTTAAAACGATAAAGTGAAAAATGCCTTTCAAGATAATATCTTACAATTTAAACCTTTTCCGACAGGATCTTTAAAAATCTTTTTAAAAAGTGGAAGATTCAGCTTTGGCGAATAATATCTCAAGAACTAAACCTCCCCATGGATTGAACCTCATATATGTAGTAACCAGACAATACAGGAATATAGTAAAAAATCTGGGTATTTCTATCTGAAACTGTTTCCATGACCCGTATAGAATTCCATGTATTTCTCATAATCAATCACGACACCGCCTGACTAGTTGAATATTTCAAAGATTTCTGCATGGAAAACAATTTTAGAGAAATATAATCAAAGGTAAACAAAATGAAGAGTATAACTGAGCAAAAAACACACTGTTTCCGTCCCAAAACAACAACTGGTGATAGGAAAAAGCAAAGACAATCTTCTACTTTTATTTCACCTGGTTAGGTGGGTACTGGCTTATGTGGTGTGTTTCAAATTCTTCTCCTAATAATCCAACACTTAGAATGCTACTAAGCAGTCATAACTATCACTTCCAGAGGCAAAAAGGTTGCTCGACATGCTTTTATCAAGCCGCCATAACTCTTGTTTGAAGGTAGCCAGAGGAAACCCTCCTCTCGCTTATGCTTCTTCTCTTCGAGCGCGAAGCGCGAAGCGCGAGCTTCGGGTTGTGCCCGATTTATGTTAGTCAAAATATTAGCCTAAAATGAGCTGATTGGCTGAAAATATGATTAAATTGTAAATGTTTTATAGCTCATGCGCACCGTAGGGAATTGACGTCATAAGTATTCAAACAAAGGAAAATTTCGTGATAAAATTGACAGTGACATTAGTGTATTCCCATTTGCAAGTGAGTTGTCACCTTTCTATAGTAATGATTTACAAGTTACATTATACATTTGTCTCTTTAAATCGGGCCTACCCGACGCTCGCACTTCGCGCTCGAAGAGAAGAAGCATAAGCGAGAGGAGGGCTTGCCTGGCTAGTTTGAAGGTACCATTTTCAAAATAAAAACAATAACAAAAATTCATAAACTTCAAGGCGTCATAAAAGTTTATTTACTTCTCGAAAACCAATCATAATTTGGGTATCAATCGAAAGCTAGATACTTCAAGACTTCACATGAAAAATATCACGGCGTTCGGGCGAT
This sequence comes from Mitrocomella polydiademata, assembly GCA_036023255.1. NCBI lineage: Eukaryota > Metazoa > Cnidaria > Hydrozoa > Leptothecata > Mitrocomidae > Mitrocomella > Mitrocomella polydiademata. Next base: position 11,085 of record JAYRBV010020786.1, read on the forward strand.
CTTAGTGGGGCTGGGCGTATTTTAGTATAGGGTGTCGTTAACGACCCCTATTGTCGGAAAAGGGTTAAGATTTTTTGGAAGATCTATCGGAAGATATTTTCAAGTTTTCTTTGACCAGAGCTGTTAATTAGTACCAAGATCTCACTGCGTATAGAAAATGTTTTTTAATCACAGGTGCAGTTTAAAAACTGTTCTGACTGAGGCCATAGAGATAAAATATAAATAGAGAAACGTCTTTAGTTTTTTATGACCACGTCTATTCAAAATTCTTTTATTAGTAGTTAATTATAGGTCATAAAAAATACGATGCGCTGTTGAAAGTAAGGTCTGTTTTACACCTCAAATTGTGGAAA
>JAYRBV010020797.1:0-51276 GCA_036023255.1 Mitrocomella polydiademata
GACCTTTATAGCTTTAGTCTATTTTCCCACCTTTAGCCTGTTAAGGGGGCATTTTAGCAGAAGCTACTTGCTAGTAAACTAGTGTAAAAGTTACACTCATAACATCTCTACTGCTGTATTTAAGGATCTTTAGAAAGGGATGAAAACGTAAAAATTAGAGTATTGTTCATTGTATTCAATCTTTTCTTCCTACTTAAAATATTTCGGGTATGAAAATGGATGGTAAAATATACACTAATAATAATGATGATCGATTTTTGATGGTAAAATAATCAAATGATAAAATGGAATTTCTCTAAAGTTTGGTCTATTTATTTCTAAAATATTTTTGGTAACTTTTCGTAAAATTGGAATTATTGCGATTGCGACAACATGGCGTGTAAAGAAACCTCTGAGAGAGAGGGAGATAAAAAGTACACTGAAAATGTTTTTCGTGTTCGAAAGAAGCGTTATATTGTGATTTTCTCAAAATAATATCAAAAATTAAAATGAATTTTAAAAAGGCTAATGCCCTTTTTTAAAACAAAAATTGCTTTTGAAAGGTATGAAAGGTCCTAATGAAGTAAATTTGAAGTTGTGGTCTCATCTACAGCTCTGTGTGTTTTCTACCAGAAAATTCAGCGTGTGTAATCAAACCGTCATTGTCACGATCTTCTTCTTGGAAAATAGCGTTTAACATTGATCTCAAACCGTGTTGTCCTTCGACATCTTTCACACCTTTGTCGTTCCTCAGGTAAGAGCGGACCTACGGAAGGAAAAAAGAGAGATAGGGTCACAGGTTTTCCGTTGCGTACATGGTAGCCTATAAGTTGAGATATTTATGCAAACTTAAAATGAAGGCATAAATTTTTTCAGTAATAAACTACTATGAGAAGGAAGTGTGATTTCTCAACCTCGTACCCAGGGTCTTTTGCTGAATATTTGGATGCAGAACTGTCCCAAAGGACACTGGGTACGAGGTTGATTATTTCTATTGAATTTGGTTACCGTTTCAATAGAGAAGACAATTACCTCATCGGAAGAAAGTCTACCGTCGCTATCTCGATCAATACTGATGAATGTGTTGTCTTTGATTGGTGCATTGGGCACACTTTCGAAGGAAACCATGGTGATGTAAAAGTAAAGTGTGGTTCTAGATGGAAATTGACCAATGGCGTTATCACCGTATCCCCATTTGGATGGGATGGTCAAGTGGCGTGTTTCGCCCTCGCACATGTCTAAGATTCCGCCCTCAAATCCGATAATCACAGCTTTCTCACCGACCACAAACTCGAAAGGTTTTTTGGCGTATCTAGTGAGAGAAATAAGGTAAAATAAATTAAGAAATCGATATCATGTAGAGAGTATTATTTGCGCTAATTGTACCTCACAAAGAAAATTGTAATTGAAGAAACTTTTCTATATGAAAGTACGACGTTCTGATACTGAAACCCTAACACAGTACCTATGTAAGCGGTGCTATGCAAACTTTTAAGGTGTTCCTTCGCAGATCACTTGTAGCAAACCTCTCCAAATCTCATAAAGTTATAGGAATCTAATGAATTTGGGAGAGCTTTGCAGTCATAGCTACAGACTTTTACTTTAGAACGATTTTGGTCTTCCAATTAAAAGACTGCGAAAAGTGAATTAATTGATTGAGGGATATCCAAAAGTCAATCCTCTCAAGGAATGAAGCAAGAATATTATACAGCACGCTCACAGTGTTTTACGGTGTTGTGGGTTCAGGATCGAAGGGTCCTAAGGTTCAGTACTACCCTGAGGCTATTTCGGTAATGAAAATCGCTAATCACTGTTAATTCTACAAGGCTCTTTTGTAGGTGCATCTTTGCAAAGGAAAGTAGTACACGGTTCTATAGAAGTGAAGAGATATACATGTTTGAATAAATATAGAAAAGATATAGGGACTTACTCGTTGCTCATGACTGTTCCATCACTCAGGGTACAGTTGAAAAACACCTTAACACGATCTCCTTTTTGAACGGTACGATCGCAATATTCTGGTCGGGAAACCAAACCGATTCCGATTCCGCTATATTCTTTCCTCGAGCCATCGGGATTGACGATGTAATCATCAGCTAGAGCGCATGAAATGCAGACCAGAACTAAAAATGAGAAAGCCATCATCATGAAAAATACAAGTTCCTTTTGTGTCCGTGGTACCTCTTTGAGAATTGTTTTGACTTTGAAGTGGAGTTTCAGTGGGAAGATAAATTGAAATATATACCAAATTTTTAACATACGTATACGCTACTGATGTCACAATGGAATTTCTTTCAAAGCACTTTCCATTGTTACCTTGGTTACTCACACATTTTTCTCTCTTGCACACGAAATAAATTTCACACACGTGTTTGAACGCGGTCCTACATAATTACGATAATTAACTTTGTATCAGAAGGTGAAACATACCTTTCTATGTGAACATTGAACTGCTAAGCGACGGAGAAAAAGCCTTCGGATTCAGTTAACTAAACTAAGTTTTCATTTTATTTTTTATCACTTAAAAGTTTTTATATTTGAATTGACCTAATAATGTCTATATTAACAGTCTTTTTCATAAAAACAGCCATTTATTTTGAATTATCTATCTTTCTACATAATGTAAAAACTGTAATTGGACAATTTTCTGTATTTCAAGGGTTTTTCCAATTAATTTTTGTGTTTTTCTTAACCTTTCAGATAGGACTGAAGAAAAATTAGCTTTTCTTCAGTATTTCTCTAGCCAAAATTATTTTTCGCTCTTCCGATTCAAGCTTTCGACATTTTTTCTACCCAATTTATTTTTGAAAGGCGGGTCCAACGGGCAGGGGTGGCAGAGAACGCCAAATGCGATGGGGGGGTAACCCATTTGTTAGCCTATAAATTCGATCGTTTTCTTGATTGATCAGGGGAGTTCTAAAATGTCCAACCAATAAAATTCACTAAAATGTCTTAAAATCTTGTTATTTTATGTTTTAACACAAACTCGTTGATTCTGTACAAAGAAAAAAAAAACACAAAATAGAAATCTAAAGGGAAAAAAAAAGCATTTTAAAAATAAACACAAAAAGGGCGAAAAATATAAACAAAAAAAAAAATCCTTGTAAAATATTTAAAGTTTTAAAAGTTCGTTATTTTTTACTACGCACGGACGGATGACGGATACAGTTTTAAAAAGTACTAATGTAAAATGTCCAAAGGACGTCTAAAGTACGTCTCGAGTAACAAATCACGCTGAAGAAGAATGAACAAAATATTTGTCTATTTCTATATACAATAAAAGTTTCTTCAGGTCAGCAGTCATCGTGTAAATCAAGCCTTACCGATAGATGGGGCCTTTCCTTTCGCGATGACTACTCGCCTCGGACCTCTTCAGTGTTTTAAATATTATTAAACGTTTAAAGTTTTTTCTTTCCGTGTTAATGCGTAAAGCTACTAGATAAATCTTTTTCATAAATATAGGGTGGTTTGGACTCTAAAGAAATGTCAACCAAAAATAACAAAAACAAAAAGGATCAAGTTTGTTTATTCCTGTCAAAAAAGTTTGTTTTTTTAAAAGGATATTCGCGAAAAAATTAAAACCATGTATGCATGTGAAAGTTCTTTTATAATTATTACTGCACTGTAAAATGTATAAATAAAAAAAACCCAGAGGACAGTAAAAGAATAAAACGTAAAAAGATTTTTGTTAAAAAGATATGTTTAAAAGTAATTGACGGGCGTTAATTTGGTTTCTATGGTAACATAACTTATGGTCGTCATCTGGTCGTTGAGGTTTTCTTTTGAGGTGACGATAGGAGTTGGTGTGAAGTTAAAGTTGACGTGTTGTTGCTTTCGTACTGGTAACGCCTCCGGGCGTTGAATGCCGCCAGTCTGGAAAGTTCTATTGTGGTTTTGGGCGGATCGCTCATTTTGATCCACGAAAAGTTCAAACATTCGTCGGCCTCGGGTCGCGAGGACTGGTCACGAACTAATAATTCCTCTATAAAGTCTTTGGCCTCGTCCGACACCTCGGAGAAAAAGTCCTCCGGGAAAGTGTACCGGATTTCCGTCACGTTGGCGCATGCGCGCTCGCGATTGTCTGAGTAAAATGGTGACACTCCTCCCAGAAGCACAAACACGACGACGCCGACGCTCCACATGTCTGTAGCCAAGCTGACAGTATCTCCACTCACTATTTCGGGTGCTAAAAATTTAAAGAAAAGGGGATAGTTAATAATAGGATAACCTAAGTTAGCAAAAGTCCCAAAATACAGAAAAACCTATGGAAGATTAATGAGTGTACGTTATTTCAGTAGCATAAAGCTCCTCCTCTGTCTACGACCTCTGAAGCGGTTTATAACAAATACACAAAATAAACGTAAAAGCCAAACGGAAATAAGTTCTTACCAGCGAATTCTGGGTTTCCACTCAGCTCATGTTGATAAGGCACTCGTTTGCTTAACCGGACAGCATCACCGAAATCGGACACCACTACGGAAGGAGACTCTCCACCAGTCAGTAATATGTTTTCAGGTTTCACGTCCAAATGTGCAATATTATTTTTATGTAAGTAGCTCAAAGCTAGTAAAAGTTCTTTAATATATCGAATAGCTATCTGTTCCGTCAAGTTATCCATGATGACGATGTGATCAAATAAACGGCCCCCGGCTAGCCTGGAAATGTAGAAGAAAGATGATTAATTAATAAGTGTATAGATAAAGATAATATACAGTGTAGGTCAAATTAACGACCCCAAGCTAGACTGGAAGGATATGAACATTGTAGATAGGTATATTTATAGAGCCAACCCGATATACCGTTTCGGGCTCTTTGTTCCTATCATGAACGGTATATCGGGTAGACTAGTATGCCACTAATGTTAGATATAAAGTTCGGACAACAGCAACAACGAAAATAAAGTACTTACAATTGCTCGACAAGGACAAGTCCGTTCGGTGCATCGTATATTTCGTGTAGAGAAACAATGGCCGGGTGATTAAGCGCTTGCAATATCGCAACTTCACTTTCGACATTTTCCTTGGACACCATTCGGCGTCGGACGATTTTGGCGGCGTATTCTTTATTCGTCGTCTTTTCGACGCACCGTTTGACGATGGAGAAACGACCGCGACCGAGTTCGCCGCATATTTGGTAACTGTTTTCGATTTTCTCACGCCATTTGATTTCGTGGACGTTGTGTCGAGGTGATTCTAATAATACAAATAAATACAATAAAAAATGTTGAAATTTGATCACATGACGACGATTGTTAAGGGTAAGAAGATTTTCTACAACATTTTTTGACAACTGATTATGACTGTACAGCTACCGTGGGAACGGCAAAAAAAAACTCCCACCCGTGAGATGTTACTCATTTCAGCAAGCGTACCTTATCGGACAAAACATGTCGGACAAGATGGAAGAATTTTCAAATGTGACGAAAATTTTGTCAAAGTTTTGCATAAACCTTGAAAAAAGTGACCAAAATTTTGTCCGAAATTGTTTCGTCCGATAAGGTGTGACGCTCACATCAACGCTGATCAAACATTGTTTATACGTCAAAATACTGTTGAAGTGAACCTTTCAAACACGAAGAATATGAATTCAACTGTCCTCCTTTTCCCGTGGCACATGTTTAAAAGTTGATTTATAAAAGCATATTAGAAACTTCCATTAGATCTCAATGGATCTGAAAAACATTTGATTAAGATCTCCACCCTATTTATATACCTTCATAAAATATTGATGCAATCCCAAAACGTTCAAAACACACACAGTTGGAAATTAAGTTAACGTGTGTATTTTACATACCGGAATTTCCTATGGTGACAGGATCGGATGGTTCTCCTTCGATACTCTCCCCCTTGGCATTATGAGCTGTTATAAGGAATCGATACGAGGTGCCGGTAACGAGGTTCTCCACCGTCGTGTGTGTAGTGTGACAAGCGGCCACAGCCATTTGCCACGACGTACCACCGACGGCCTGGTACTGTACGGTGTAACCGGACACAGGACACAGGTCGACGTCACAAGGTGCGGACCACCTGATATCGAGCGAAGATGACGTCACGGACGTAAAGTATGGTTTCGAGGGCACACCAGGTTTGCTCTCCCCGCGCACCGTTATCTTGGCGGAGTAAGACGCGCTACCGAGCTTGTTGGTGGCAGTGACCGTGTACGTTCCAGTATCAGCCGCTTCCGTTGATAAGATCTCGAAAGTGCACATAGAGTTTTTAAAGTCGATTTTATATTTATCACCCGTTTTAAGTTCGATAGAGTCGTTTTTGGTCCATGTAACGTTCGGGAGAGGATTCGATAGTACGGTGCATGTCAGTTTCACGTGAGTAGCTACTTCTACTGTGACGTCACGAGGTAAAATTTTGAACTCGGGGGCCACTTCAAACGTGGTTTTAGGGTCGCGATGAATGATTTTGTTGAGGCTCTCCGAGGCTTTGGCGTTAGCCTCTTTGCCGTCTTCATCGGACGAGTCGAAGTTTGATTGCCAGTGATGATGTAATGTCTCGAGGACTGGTTTAGACGCAGCAACATCTCCGTTCAACTTTTCCTTTTCCTTCTTCTTACGTTTCAGCGAGGCTGTCCTCAATAATGTTCCAGAACTAAAAGAAAAATTAACACATTTAAAATATCTATAATCAATGTTATGCGGTGCAGGATTACTAGTTATAGCCTCTCCCTAGCTTTCCTTCCCTATAAGAAACGCTGTTACAAGAACCGTGTGTAGCGCGCTGTAAGAAATGTCTCTCCAGGCTAATTAATTAATTACTTAACACTGACCTCTTCCTAATGACCTTAAGCATTTCTTCCTGAAAGAAATACCTTAGCAGCTCTTGCCTTGAAATCACTTTTAAGCTTTTATTTATTTCTTAAAAATTTGAAAACAAGATGAACGACGGTGAACTGCACTAAATTATTCAGTTTATACAGGTGTATTTTGATAAAACTCCCCCGTGTTATCATCTCAATACATTCAATACCAAAGGTGTTTAATCAGTTGATGATTTATAGCGAAGAGGAGGAGAGGGTGGCGGGGGAGTGCGAAATTAAAGAAACACATAAAAAAAAACTTCAAGGAAATCTAAACCAAGTTAATATAACGAAATTAGTCAACGTATTCTCTTCATGGAAAACATGTTTGCTTTCTCTCTATTTGAAGTATTATCACGAGAGATCTATACTTTAAACAAATCCCCTTTCAGGCTGTACAATACTCGGCCAGTCAGTAATTTACAACAGATTCTATATATCGATTCTTTTCGAGATCAGAGAAAAAAAATAACCTCACACGTGTGGTATGAGTCACACGAATTTAATCGGCTACTGTTTTTCGAATTACTTTTTTTTTTTTAATAAATACAAGATATTGTTGATTGAATATCTATGTAAAATGGGAAGAAGAACTATTCGAAACTAGCTATATCAATAGAAACATAATAACACCATATGTGAGAGTTTTGTGAGAGCGTTTATAAGAATGAGGCATTTGTCTCGATTTACCAAACAAATTCAAGAGACTTTTCTATGAAATAACAGAAGGTTTCCTCGATACTTACTTTACTTTCGATTTCTTTGATTTGTCTTTCTTTTCCTTCTTTTCGCCATTTCTGAAAATAAAAGGATAATATTATTTAAGATCGGACAATTATCCTAAAACAAGGATTTAAAAATACCAGAAAATATTTCATTTGTAGTAGTAAAACAACGACCAATCTTACAGACAACAAGGGGAAAGGAGAGATCAGGCACAGGTACAGTTTCCAACGAACCTTCTCAGTCTGAACTTGAGCCAGAAAAGGCACGAAGTAGAAATTTGTTGCATGAATCTCTCGTCGAGGTCAGACAACAGCCGCGGGCGACCGGTCACTTGAGAAAACAATCTCGGTCTGTCTACCACACCCCCACCAGTAGCCATGTTGATTTTATCCTGTTTAATTTTCCACTCTACACAACAACAGCACTCTTTCAAACCAAACTTTTTCACTCTACAACACTCTTACAAAACATCAATTCTCTGTACCATACAATACTCTTTCAACGACAAAAGACGGGCTTTTTAAATATTATAAACAGTGTGGATCGACAACTTGTATAACATTATGTAACTGTCCAACTCGTTAACGAATAATTGCAACTTCCTGGGATTTTCCCGTTGCTGTCTGCTAATCACTATGCAATTAACCAATGCTAATATAATAATGGTCAGCGTCAGCTCCTGTCAGCTTTTGAACTACACACAAAGAAAGAGAAAGTTACCGAAGTGTAGTAAAAACCACAAGTTTCTATCTTTGTACGCTGTCACATGCGCACAACAACAAAAAAACACTATTCAAACTTAAAGTCTCCTCTACAAAAATGTTTCATCAGGGGGCATCAGATTTCATTGACGTTCAACCGTAAACAATAGGAGACAAAGTCTGCCAAAATGTACACATCTATAACAACACCTATTCAACACTACTTTTAAAGAAGGGAAGGAGCATAGGTAGGCGTCCAAAGAAAACTACTAAAAGGTCTAATAATCCCTTGTGATGCTAAACTAATCGCTCTATAATGAATCTTTTTTTATGAACTTTCCAATTAGAATACCATCACGAGAAAATAACAACTTTCTCTTTTGTAATATCTTATCCATTATAGAAACCAAAAAATGGTGAAAACTGCAAGCAAATCCAGCTTTCTCGGTACTAGTCCATGTTGAACTTTCATTTGTAGCCCAGAAAATGAAAAAGTGTTTCGGTAATAAATTGGCAATGATTTAAACTTTCACATTTTGTAAAGAACGAAAATTTGTATAATTATGGGTGATTGACCTTTCAAAATTTCGTATACCAGAAAATTACAAACTGGCAATGAATTGAGCTTTCATATTCTGTGTTTCAACAAAAACGCGAGTACCTATGAAAAGGTTTCGGTAATGAATTGATGACCCTGTATAATCGACCTCTCTCTAGAAGCCCATTAAACTTTATTGCGAAAGAAAGTAAAACCAAGTAGTGCAATATACAAGAGCGAGTGGGTGTGTGTTATCTCGAGGAAAGTGAAATAGATTACTGAATAGAATTCTAGTAGTAATTACTCTGTCAATAAAACGTCACTATCACATCAATTATATATGCTACTAAAGTAATCTGACGATCGCTTATAGATCTAAATCGTCGTCGCTCATCAACATTATAGGACTTTTTAGTATTATAAATAATCGAGAATAAATTACGCCTTATCAGCTGAAGCCAATTCTTAGAAAGATCACGTTCCTGTAGTTATGCGAAGCTTCCCTTAATCACCTGGGTTACTAATTTCAAGGAAATTTAAGAGTTGAAAAAAATAAAACAGGTTTTGCGAATACCTTATCGGACAAAAAAGTGTCGGAAAAAAGTGGCGAATTTTTTTTGAAGGTGATGAAAATTTTGTAAGTTATACGGAGTGAACTTTGGACAAAAAGTGACGGAATTTTGTTCGACGAAATCATGCCCTATATGGCTTTTTCCGAGAATACCCGCGAAACTAGGATGAAGTCCATTACCGGTTTGACTCACTTACCCAATACTGTTGGATCGTTTGACTTTCTTATCTTGATCGTCATTATTCTTATCCTTGGATTTTTGGAGAAACTTTGAAGGCACTTGGCCCTCGCGTTCCTTGGTGAAACTTCGGACTTTGTAAAAGGTGGCACTCTTCTTGTCTCGGTGTACCAGGTATACAATTTCACCCTTATGTACGGTTAGTTCTTCAGCCGAGTTAGCTTGGTAATTATCCGTTACCATGTATCGTTTGTGTTCGATCTGAAAAAAATATTTTTTTTTATCAATAAATTTCCTATTATAGTCGATAGAGCGAACCAAGCTGCCTAAGAGACTATAAGAGACTCTTTCTGAAATTCCGTGATTGAATCTCACAGGAGTAACAAATTTCATGAATGTATAATAAAACACCCTAGAGATGATAGGTGCACGCGCATAGGGATACGGGAAAAAGGCTTGCAGAGGATCATGAAGCACGGATGTTGATTGACGTTTATCGACTATTCTGCAATGTCTGGGTCCGCAAATTATCACTTTCAGCCTGACTCACAACTAAGTGTGCGCGAGTCAACACAAACAATGTATGTTTATCAAGAAAAGACTCGAAAAGAGGAAATCTTCGAGACAGGACGTGAATAAGTCTTCCTAACCACATACACAAACAAACCAAGTGGCGAAAAAATAATAAAACATTCAAATATCGTGGTCCAAGTAGACTGTATTTACAGCAAATTCATGATTCAAGTTGCAAGCAAAATCCGTGTATATCACGTGGTAAAAGCGTGGTCAATAATAGAAAAATTCACTTTATCATTATGCGAAAATCCTCGGATTCCCTGACTGAAATTTTTGTATGCATGTTTTTTAGTAAGAGAATATTCACGGGACAGAATATAAAAATATAAACACCAAGGTTTCCCATAGTAAAGTGTCTTAAAAATGTTTGGAAGAAAGAAGCAGAGACAAAAAAGTGCCTCGATTATTCCCGACAAAAATAAGAGACTTTCGTACTAAAAGAACGATAAAAATAGATGTGTTTACATTCTCTCCGATGAGCTATATGGTAAGGAGAGAGAGGCATTTTTCTTTGATAAACCGGTTATTTCTAAATGACGCACAACAAAAGAAATTAACGACATACCGTTGGTTTTGAAAGGTCTTCATCTGATTTATTTTTAGCTTTTAATTGATCCAGCGGTACCAAATTAACATGCTGTAAGGAGGGAATGATTTTGCCCTGAAAACGAAAGAGAATAAGAAACAATTAGCACCATTTATGGGAATGAAATCACGAGGTCCATATCTGAGCAGTGTCTCTAGTGTGGTGGTTCTATTGACAGCAAGTCTCCCTAATTCTTGCATAATAGCACAAGGATGACTATTTACCAGTTAAACAATAAGTCAATTCTTTATAACAATGGGTTTATTGTCGCTAACAATGGGTTTACTGTCGGTTTACTGTCGATAACAATAGGTTTATTACTGAGAAAGTAAAGTGTCAATTAAAAAAGTTTGGAAGAACGAAGCAGAGACAAAAAAGTGCCTCGATTATTCGGGACAAAAATAAGAGACTTTCGTACTAAAGATAGGTAATAACAATAGGTTTACTACTGAGAAACATGTATGTGATTCCAGTTGTAAGAAAAATCACGTTTTAGTGATAAATATATTATAGACAAAACCACTTTACGTTGTGTATAAGATCCGCAGGCTGAGATCATTTTTGGTGGACAATATAAAAAATAAGACTACCTGTGTTTAATTTTACTGGTTCTTATCGAAAAAAAAGGTATACTGTTTATAGGCGGTAGAAAAATTAGAATTAACGTTGACAGCCTGAATCTCTCTCATACAAGAGTGACTGACTTTTAGTGACGCCAGTGGTGTCATTAGGTAGGTCAATTTATTTTTAATGACATTCCTATGTTTGGAAAAAGTGGGAAAATTACCAAAATAAAGAGCCACTTCGTCCCATTTAAAGAAATCTACACATAGTAAAAGTCTGTTTTATAGTTAACAATTATGATGATTGGATGATGCATGAGGGGCAAATTGCTTTTTTGCTTTCCGAGTATCAATCGTTTCCATCAAATTAAAAAATGGAAGTATCGGAAATTGATAGAGTAATTTAGCCACCCATTCTAACAAAATGTTGATAAATGAAGAAGTGTACAAAATTCTGTTGGCCGTATAGAATAGAAGTTTCTTCATCTAACTTGTATACTCCCGCCCTTTATCTAACCGCCCCTGTTCTCGTTGATTGACAAAAGGTATGAGGTCGTGGCAGTGAATATATGAAAGTTTCACATATTATATATATATATATATGATCACAAGGGAAATAGTCATGATAAGATTAACAATCGAATCCTTGAAAAATCAGCGATTGCTCAATAACTGGTCAAATACATTTCGTCATCTTTTAGGTGGCACAGCGAGTGTATCTACATTGTGGCAGATTGGCAGATTGCATACAAATCGTGGAACAAAATAATCAGCAATCATAACCAACCGCAGGAATTTTTCTTTTTCAGGCAGATGTTAATGCTCTTGTCACTATTGACAACCGCATCCAATATTGCACTTTTATGGGCATGCCTCTTTTATAAAAACAAAACAAAGCAGATTTTCCAGTCCAACATTCTCATTAGTTCTGCAAAAAAAAAAAAAAATGTCGGAAGTGTTGTACTTCAAACGGATATCCGATTTGGATTAAAAGGCCGTTAAACCGTTCGCACTATATTTTTAAAGTCCCGTAAATACAATGCGGGAATTTTGTCAGAATCTTCAAGTTTCTAATGCACTTAATTTGTAAAAAGAGAACAACAAGATTGTACAGCTAACTCCCCTATTCTTAAAAACAGCGCCTCTCGTATAGGATTGTCTCGCATAAGCAAACAAAAACTCGATAATCCTCGGATTTTACGTACACAAATTAAAAGAACGCAAACAGCAACCAACATGCTGACTATTTGTGACGTCTTCTATATAGAGAACTCTCAAACTTGGGGCCCCTGATTGTGGCCAAATGAATCCTATACCACTCCCTCCACTACTTAATGAAAGGTACATTTAAGAATTCCGTAAATTTAGTAAATAACCATTCAATTCTGCCTTACCTTGCATCTGACAACCGAATACTCAACCATGGCTTGAAACCTGGCATCTTTTCTATTAGCATGATGGTGATGGTGGTACTTATGTAAATGCTTCAACTTATAAAATTTGTAAACTAAAAGGGTCGTATCGTAACATGTTGCTCTTACCATTTTATCTGTACTAGCTTTACGACCATTACAGTAAGCGCCGTCACTGTTGTAGCTATGAGATAAAAATTGGAATTCCGTTCACATAAATATGCAGTAATAGTAGTTCGTAGTAAGAAAGAAAACAATCGATGATGATTAATAATCAACCACTCTCCATCCACGCGTACGCGTCATGAATAAGCCAAACATTAATAAGTGATTGCCTATTGAAGACGGATTAAAGCAAGGCGATGGTGTGCTCTTTGTTTAATTAAAAACCGCACACGGCGTGATGTCAATATTTTCTAGTCGAGCGAAAGTCGTGCGAGTGCGCGCGGACGAAACGTAATCGTGTTTAGGGGGGATTTATTAAAGAAACAAAAAAAATAAACAAACAAGAAAAAGGATGTCTGGCACACTTTACGACACCGCAAGAAACATGCTGAAGAGTTTTGATAAGGATTTAACAGAACGTCTTTATTGGGCACTAAGTCTTCCTAACATCCTTGTAACACTCTATTTACATTGTAATGGGAAAACACATGTTAACACTTTATGGGGGGATTTAGAACAACAATGTTAACACTTTATTTACATTTGAATGAAGGGGGAATAAGTTTACAAACTATTGACACTTACCTGCTATTACTTCCGATACTTTGTCGGCTCACTGAGAGATAAAGAAAAGATTGGGATTAGTTTACGTTTTCATGTTTGTTCAGACAAAACAATTTCTCACACACTTTAAAGTTCGGGGTTAGAAATGGGGAAAGTATAATATACTTTCAACCAAACTTTTCCACAAAATTCGCTATTTATTTAGTCGCTTTTTAGTTTATTCGCTATTATTTAATCGCTATTTAAACAAAAAAGGCAACAAGCATGTAGATGACAAAAATTTCACGGTAATGTATTGTCAAAACTTGACAAATCATCAAATCGGATTTAAATAGCAAAAAGTAAATTTTCACTGTTAGCAAAATGACTAATTATTGGAAGATAAAAAATATGAAGGTGATAATAATCATATGATTTCACTCTTGTTATTTTTCTTCTAATTAGAATTCAATTACAAGAATAACAAAGGGTGACAATAGGAATTAATTGACACTAAATGATACAGCTCTAAATCACCAATGCGATACTGAGAAGTTTAGACAAAAATCACAGTTTCCTATTAGTGAAAATTCACGTGCAGTATAAAATATATAAAGTGACGTCATCATGACGTATTGCATACCAAACATACTAGGTGCAGTGTTGAAAGGTGTTCATATCATATGTCAGTGTTGTGTTTGGAACTACGAAATTTATTACGATGTTAAAAATAATCACGATCCTATAGGGATTACACAGCGTTAAAATAACGTCATGTGTCTCTATATGGATTGACACAATAAACAAAGGACACTACGAATGGAAGAACGTGCGTATGATGGGATGTCACGAAACAAGCATGGAATATTCTACATTATTATATACTTTATTAATTATGTTACGTTTTAAAATTAAACTACGATCTACGTGTGCGTACAGTTAAAAACATTTACGTTAATTTACATTGGTGTTACGATAAATTATGATATACGTACGGAAAATTAAACGGTTACGTTACGTTACATTACATTAAGTGTTACGATTTAATACGATAAACTTACGGGTGTTTATCAGTAGGTTTAGTTAGTTTAGTTACCTTTACGATATGATTTTAAAGCTTTCAACACAGCTTTCGGTGCACCTAGACGGCTGTTTACGTTTGTACCTAAACAATCATCGCAGAACAATCGTTAGGTTAATAGCACCGTGCATGAAGGGTTATACTCTCTAAAAAGCATGCAGGTTAGTTCAACTGGTGAGTAAATAAAATGAAATGAAAAAAAAGCCCCAATAAAAAGAAGAAAATGCGTAGTAGAATTTCTTTCGATCAAAGATGATTCCCAGTAGGTAATTTCGTCAAAAAAACCACTTTGTAGGAGAGTGTTTCCTATTGAAACGCATGACGTAATGAACGCAATTTCAATAGAAAACACACTCTTGCGTAGAGGTTTGCCCGCTGGGATTGACTGATTTATATTGAGTTAGTTATTAGTAGGGACACGTATTAGTAAGTAAATCACGATCGGGATTATAAATAACTGTCATAAGTTTGAACCCTTACCCATCCCGTGTTGTTCTTCCAGTATACGTCGAATGGCTTCGATCCAATTCTTTTTGGCCACGGCGTTTCCTGCCGCCATGACGTAAATTTCGGACGAGCCGTTTTCTTTTTTACTCCAAATTGCCAACTTGCATGGATCGTCGTCATAGTTGGACGTCAAACCCAGCGTCTGTGTCTATAAATAGAACGACGGGTAACGTCAGCAAAAACTGGAACACGGGCAGACAAATTACTTGGCACGCCTATAGTTTTAAATGACGTAATTATTTAGTTAACGTTATCAAATTGTTGGACCCTCGGATTGTGGGGACTTAGGATTTAGAGATAAATAAGCTTGTTGTTATTGTGTGAAAAAGTTGCTACTTCATATGATACCCGTTAACTCGTCACTGTGCTGAAGGGTAATTGCTACTGAAGTTGGTTACCGTTTCAATAAAAAGATACTCCTCCACGGGTGCTTATTAAAGGAATCGCATCAAAATACTTACTTCAACAGAGTGTCTGAACAAGTATGCTTTCAAGTCGGTTTTCCTTTCAAAAGGTTCACAAAAGATGACCATCTTTTCGAACAAGAACACACGCCTCTCTGCAGAGGGTTCTTGCAGCTTTGCGTTGGCAACAAACAAAGTGTCTTGTATCAACAGCTTCCCTTGATCGTTTAAGTTACCCTGAAAACATAAAGTCAAAATAGAAGCAGGCCTACCAATAAGAGAGATAAACAAGATAATCAGATCCGCCAAGAAGACACATAGCCTAGCTTATTTGCCGATCTTCTTTAACGGCGGATAACGTCGGTAAAAAAGTTTCGGTCTGTAAATTATACCTCTCCCGTTGTGCTCTAAATACCGTATGCACACTATAGATGACTATATACGCTTGTGACAAATTTAACATATAGACTATTAAACTAGGCTAATCAACATACCGTGTACCCTTCAAGCATCCCAATATTCATAACATCGTCCGACTTTTTGGGGATGCTCTGCATAATATGTAAAGCTTTCAAAAGTTCGTCAGTATTGAGACCGGCTCTCGCCGTGTACTTGATGAAGTCTTTGAGAATTGTATGGTATTTCATGATGCGCTGTACAGGCTTCATGAGGTACTCGGTTAGGCTAGTCTTCAGCTGCAGCGTGTTGGTGACGTCATCAAAAAAGTCGGTAAGAAAGTCGTGAACTAGCGCTGCGGAACGGGGTTTGTTGGCGCAATATTGGATGTAAAGTTCGAATTTCTTTTCCTGATAAGAAAAAAACAAATATACTTCAAATAGTCGCTCCCATATTAAATTGTCAGTTTCGTTTACAATCGTGAGGATAATAATAAGTTAAATGGTGAACGTTTTACAGACAAAATAGTCGATGGTAAAATATGAAAACAAGAAAACTTACTGATTGTAAGAAGGTCGTAGCTAATTTTTCCGGTGCACTTTCGCACTCTTTTAGTTCTTTGATTAGAGTTCCTTTGTGGAAAGTCAAAATGTCGGACAAATTGCCGAAAATAATTTTCTCTTTTTCTTTTAATTCTTCTGGAAGATCATTCCTTTGGATGACTGCCGGCATGTATTTCTACAAGAAAGAGAAGGGGGAGATGATGTTATTAGAACAAGGTAAACAACAACAAGGTAACAAATGAAAGTAACACCAATATATACACAGTAGGCAATCTCGTCAAAAACACACTCTGCAGGTGTGTGTTTGCTATTGGAACTGCAATTAGAAAATACACTATTGGCGTATTGTTTATTTACTATACTCACCAGTACGATAACTTCAATGTCGTTGATGTAATCATTTTCAGATCGAATCAATTCTTGAAGGACAATCCTGATGAGAAGAGAAGAAAAGAAATCTCAAAATTAGTTCCAAGAAGAGCCGTGACGATTAAGAATGTAGAATATTATATTCCCCGGTAATATATTAATAAAGCAGACCTCCCATACCGAAACTGACTGAAATAACTATGAAGTTATGACAAATCAGGATACTTTAAAATTTTGGTAAAAATATGGAAAAAAATATACATGATTCTATTAGGGACAACCAATAGTCCTTTCCGAAAATACGGGTTAGAAACTAGACTCGTAAGATCAAATCTCGCCTCCATGCAATTGAGTCTCACAAATTTCATCAAGTTCTTAAAGAAACCTTAGGAATCTATTATGAGCATCTCAAGTTAATGAACTGAGTGACAAAAGAATGGTAACAACTTACATTCGTTTGGTGACGGCCCGCTCTTCCGAATCCCCTTTGACGGATGAAGAATAAGATTCATTAGAATCACTCATCGAGTCCCCTTCAGAATCATAATCGCCTTCCTGGAATCCCGCATCCTCGGGCTCGTTGGCGTGTAAGAATTTCACCCGCTCGGCGTTATTACCAGGCGAGCGGCCAAGAGTTGCGTATTTTCCGTCGCTCGGTCTAATGAGTAGATCGATATCGCTCTCCGGTGCTCCAAGTAAAGCCTGTAACTTTTTGGAACCTCCACCAGACATGGTTCCTCGTCTCGAGGGCGTGCTCGGTAGGGGTGGTTTCTGCATTGCCGCCATTTGTTGGGCGTATTTTTTGGCAGTACCCTTTGACCACGTTCTCATTCTATAATTTAACATTCAAAATATCACCAAATCATGGTTGAAAACGACAGAAAGTACAGTTGTTGACTATTGACATAAACCGACGAATAACTTTTTATAGTAAATTCAGGGATTTTTTTCTTAGATTGATAATTGAAAAGTAAACAAGTCATCATCAATGTAGACGATTAAAGCCTATAAAACAGTTTATTTGAACTTAAGACCCCCTACGACCCTAAGAGGGTGTTTATCTCTCGGTTTTAGACCACCGGCCAGAACTCTCTTAAACGTGTTTGAAAAAACGAGGCATTTGATGAATATTGCCTCGATTTCCCAAATAAGGTTTAAGAGACTTTCCTGTAAAAGAACGGTTGGTCTCAAACTGACAGATGAACTGTTTGTAAGCCTCAGTTATGTTTGCTGTCACATAAAGAGAAAACTCCAGGATAGAAAAACTACATGGCGAAAACACATTAGCACTAAATATAGAAACCACTCGGGGTGCGATATCATTAAACACAATAATATATCCCCTGCTGTAGGAGAGGGACACAATTGGAACTACTTGAAAATAAAAATCGAATTAGAATGATCCTATGAATATAAAAGACAATTAGACTCAATTAGGATCAATACGCGATATTGATGATGATGATGATGGAGCTTAAAAATTATATTTGAGGAAAAGCTTTGCGGTGTCAACTGTCATGAGTGCTGACAGTAAAAATGACCAGCAGTAACGTACTTTTTTATTTTTACTGTCAGAACTGATGTAGGAGGGAGGGAATTACACCAAAAAGGTTTTTGCTTAAACACTTTGTTGCGGGGAACAACTTACTTTAATGCATTCATGTTGATGTTTGACTTGGTTCGACGACGTCCCGATTTCGATGTGGATTCGCCAGTGATTGACATTGATGACCCTTTGGGACTGTCCGTTGCAAAAGAATCTTCATGGAAATAAAATTATATTTATATACAAATCACTCAGCCCTTGTTTGTGCATGTAATTGATGTCTTTCTACTGATAAGAATTGCCCTTTGGCTGTTCCTCGAATTAGAAAGGACTACTGCGACTCGCTTATCCGCTAAAAATGCTGAGAAAAAAACTGAATTGGAAGCGCTTATAACATAATGTTTGGTTAATAACATTTGAAGTAAATAAACATACCTTCACTGCTTTGACTGTGCAGCGTTTCACTCGACATTCGTTTATTTCTCAAGGGCGATTCTTCTATTTTTTTCAAATATTGGAACGGGACGAGACCCTCATTTTCCCCGGTGACGTCAGAGTCCATGATTCGCAAACGCCAACTCCTACTGCCGGGCGGTCGCCCTAGAATTTCGACGGTCTGGCCTCTGGTGACAGCGATCTCGGATTCGCCTTTGGGTGTGAAGTCTTCCGTCACAATGTAACGGTCGGTAACGATGATACTTGTGTTGTCCAGCGATGACTGAAAGTTAACGCATTTTAAATATACAAGATTTGTGTAATAAACATCTACCACGATACAACAGCTAACCCCTGAAGCTTCCACAGTTAATGTGGTGTTTTTAGAAAGGCAGTTCATTCATTATATGTGCGCCAAACGGTTTAGTTAGAATACTTGTGTAAATTAGCCTCCACTAATTGGATATTACCGACCAACAAAAGAAGATGCACAAAAAATCAAACGTTTAGCTGAAGGTAGAGTAGCCAGACGACTCACTTAAGTCGCTTTTATTAAATCACTTAACTAAAGCAGTATCAGGTATCGTCTTCTTACCCGCCTTATCGTGCGCAGGTCACGTTTCTTACGACGGTACGGCATCGAGTAGCATTTAAACAACTCGCATGAGGCTGTGTCTAGCCCGGCGTAGAACATCGTTTCAGATTCCATAATCACGCCACACCAAACCAAACCGAACTATTTGTTGTTAACTGACAGTACAGATTCTCTCAATTTTTTTTATATAATTTACAGTATTTCACTGATGGTAATCAATAATCAAGTCATTAACTTAAACATCTTCTCCAAGGTAAGCTAACCAACACACATAGCAACACAAAAGAGATTACAGATCAGCCTAAATAACTTTCACATAACTTCACATAACATACAAAAATGTCAAAATTACATTAAAAAAAACTCCTTTACAAACTCTCACAGCGCCATTTATTAACACAAAAAAATGAAACTTGTATGCACATGTTCGTCTCGATAGCCCAGGTCTTTGTCCCATAATGACATCACGTCGAATGAGCTAAACATCGAGACGAGGAAGCCAAAAGACTAGTTATTTAACAGTGAAGATAGGAGGAGTGAGAAAGCTTCATCGTCTTAATGTTTATCATGTTGATATATTACATATAATTATTATATCATGTATTTTTTTCTCTTTTTGACATTTCTGTACTTCAATAAAAATGTGTCATGCATAGTTTACACACCACGTGATGTCGAACGCATACGCCCAAAGGATTATGACCGCCGCGTGTCACCAGTACAAACAACTGCACAAATTAGACAGCTAAAGTTCATCAGAAACATTTTTTTTTTTTCACTCGATAATCAACAACAAAGTTCACGCTAAAAAACATGGCTCCCAACACAACTGACTGTATCGTTCAACTAGCAAAATAAAATGACTTCAGCAAGCCATTCACATACGATAATTCTTTATCTCTACTCGAAAAAAAACACAACCTCAATACATTGAGCTTTAAAAAAAATAAAATCCAGTCAAAATAAAGATCTCTGATTGCGGGAGACGACAATCTTTATTATATCGTTATTATTATTATATCGTATTATTATTATTATGATGAGATGACAGGGAACTGACATTTAGACCTTCCTTTGTTCAACAAACAGCAAGCTTGTTACAATCCCACATACCAAGACGAATAAACGATCAAACAGTACGCTACATACAGGAGATCTGATTCGGATTCTTTCACTACACTAAACTCACCCACAACACAAAATACAAATGTATGTCAAGGAAAGCAGTTCGGAACGTAACGGAACGGAGCGGAGTGGTGCGCGACAGAGAGAAATAACAAGCCAGGGTTTCCTAGCTATACGAATACTTACTCGACTACAAATGGTAGCTGTGTCGTATTCACCAGAAGCTCTGTCAATGTTGAAGTTGCTCGTCCTGTTAGAAAGAAAAGAGAGAAAGACCATTGAGAAGGGAAATATGCAAACACATGAAAACGAGATTACAAACACTCTCGAAACCTTAATCTTGTTAAAACAGAAGGGACACAGATGAAAGAATGTTACTTTTTTTTTTATTTCTTACTATAAAATCATCACCACCTCTTTCTCATTATCATTCAAATATTTTCATTGTCTACTATGTAAGCGTGACATCATTTGGCATGGGGAGGGGTAGATAGAGTATTACCCTTTTTATAGTCGCTCTATTAAACAATATTAACCCTCGGTTATTAAAGTAAAGTATTGAATGAACTTGTAGTAAACGGGAGGATCGAATAGTTTTTTTAGTCAGTCATAAAAAAGTCATTGCATTCTTAGAGGAGGGAGGGCAACTAGAAACAATTATATATTTGGACCAAAAAATTGTATTGGCCAGCATTTGGGATGTGTTTTTCTATTTGACCAAATCTATTTATATAACAATGAAGTACAGAAAGGGGTGCAGGAAATAAACGCCCAAAACATATGACGTCATAATAAGAAAACTCACTCTGATGTGAAGCTGATATCAGCTTGACTTGTACTCTTTCTGTTGCCTCGTTTTCGCGGCGAAGTCGGGTAAAAAGAGGCTGAAAAAATAACATAAGAATAAGGGTTAAAAAATGTATAATCAAACTCTTAGTCTAAATATCATACTCTGTGCTTTAATACATGTTCAAGGTTTTCGGGAAGATCTACGAGTAGACTAAGGGCGTCTCGAAAATTCACATTTCATATAACGACAAAGACAAAGTCTTCGCGTGCTTCAAGTTTGTTTAAGTTCCTTCCGCGTTGAAATCTTAAGACTAAATAAAAGCTGGTCTAGTAAAGCGGCTTAAAATACTGAATGAAGTAAAAAAACAGTCATTATCAGTAAGAAAACGTACCTCTTGCTTGCAGCAGACCAAATTGAAATTGTTGTGTTAAACCACGAATTTCTTTAACCCACATATGCTTCACTTCTTCTGATTCGGCCTGAAGAATTCACAAAGAAAATGTGAAGAATTCTCATATATTGACTAACCCCTTATTATTGCAATGAAAACTCTATTTTCACTTTATCAAAATAATTTAAGAAAAAGAAAGCTTTTGGTATAGCAACCTTTGAAATTTTAATTTTCATAATAGCATAAAGAATTTTTAAAACATTACGCCGTTCAAACAGAAATCAAATATACACCGCTAAATGGATATAAATTTTGTACCATCACGAAATTATATAGTTAGAGTTTTGTGGAGTGAAAGTAAGAGGATGTATTGAAAACAAAACTGTGACGAGAAAATGATGGAAAAAAAATAATTTTATTTTCCTAATTAGGTAGCTTGCTAATTTGCAGAGAAGACTTAAGTTATTGTCACAACTATCAATCCAAAACTCAAAAAGCTATACAAGACTATACCTTGATGATTCGTTTTTCCTCAGTATAGGGCGGGTTTCCCGTCCACACAGCAAATTTGCATTTATCCTCCGCCATGTGTTCAGTGATACCCAGTTCACTGGTCTTCAATTTCGTTTTGAATTCGAAACAACACTTCCCGTTGACATCTTTGATTTCCTTACAGAGCAACAAGGCTTGTTCGAAAAGAAACACGTGACGTTCTTTCCCCTTCTTCAAGATATGTTTCGGATCGAAGATGATGAAGGAGTCTTGTAACAGGATTTTACCCAGAGTCTCCAAGCTTCCCTGCTCCTGCGATAATCAAATAGAAAATAGTTGAATATCAGTAACATTCACTACTAGTCTACATACACCAAATTCTACCAAATGTATAGACACAAGGCTAGTCTGCCTGACATGCCGTTCCGGGCTTTTTTACTCCATTCGCGAAGAGGAAAAGCACGAAACGGTATATAGGATATAAACTAACACACACAAGAGTGCATTCATTTTGGCTGACATTCAATAGAGATAAACTCCTTTTCTAGACCAAAATGGCTTCTCTGCGCGTTATAAAGAATACTTGTTCTTACAGAAGACGTGTCAGTGCATATATAGAAGGTCCCCATGTCAAGTTTACATATCATATCAACCCTGTTTTTGCGTACATCAACTAACAAGGGTCAGTCGAAGGTGGAAAGAATTTTCAGAATAAACAGAAGGAAAAAAAGAGGTGAAAAAAAGAAGAAAAAACTCGAGAAAAAAAAACAGTTGGGTTCTTTCCTAAAAAGAATAAGATTTTTCTAAGATTTACGATGTAGATTTTTTTTTGCCCTTTGAAATTTGTCAAAGGAAAATTCGTTATACAATGAAATTTCAACACATTCAATTTACCCAGAGGGTATAGTATTTCGCAATTTTGCGGTTATAGGTGTCCACGAGTACAATTACACACAAAGATTACTACATAAGGAAGAAAAAAACATCATAGTTTAACTTACAATAATTTTGCGTTTCATATTTCAGGCCTGAAGTCGTTAAATCTTTCACTATATTTTTCAATCAACAACACAATACCACACACACATCATGAGTACTTGTGACAAATAAAAATGAAATCCGACACTGTCGTAACGTCATTTTTAATAGCCGTTATAGGATGACGTCGTCACGACACTATTATTAATCATATTTAATCTGATCAATATTAAAAAGAGAAAATCGATTTTCATTGATCAATTGTCTATGCGTAGACAAGCTTTTCTCTAACTATGACGACATCAATTAGCGTTGCTCCGTAATGATGTTAATCATCTCGTTGGCAATACATAACAAAAGATCCGTAACCACAAAATGGTAGACAGAGTAGCGTTAAGCCCGACGGATTTGTAAGTGAGTGGAGCATAGTGGAATTCAAGGGATACTAGAAGTTGAACAAGAGGATTTTGTTAAACGAAGGAAAGACTTTGCGATGATTGTAAGACTTTCACATACGTGTGTATAAATAAAAGTTGGAACAAATAAAAGCGAATTAACAGTATCAAATTTACGGAAGTCTAGCCGTGAGTGCTCAAAGAATCAATTTGTAAACACTGATAATCCCTTCCTACTAAATGTAATCGCTTCAAGAAACAACAAGGATACACTAATAATACAATGCAGGAATTCCCACAAACAACAACATTTGGGAAATAAACAAAGAGGACTTTAAAACACAACACTTTCAGATTTCAATGAGGCAGAGAGGTATAGATGTGAAAGAAAAGGCAACTAAACCCAAAGAAGGAGGGACGGAATTTGCTGAAGGGGACTCAAATGTTGACCGACGGATACTTTTGTCAGGCGAAAATGTTGTCAAAGTCTTGTACAAACTTGACGCAAATTTGTGTGTGTGACACTGTTTTGTCCCATAAGGTATACTTCAACACACATACAACAGAATGCGATACCCTGATAACGTAAGGAATGAGGAGGGATAAGAAAATACTTACATCAAATCCCTTGATCAGACACAGATACATGGCGTCGTTTGCTCGTCTTGGTACGCTGAGCATCACATCTAAGCCAGCCTACAAACAAACAAAAAATAAGTAATAAAAAAATCGGTCAACTTTTTACATTCTAATGCCTACCACCATCACCACCTCTCTCGGGAATCCTGATATTTTGCTCGATCCTCCAAACCACAAGAGTGTTAAAGGGGTGTATGAAAACTTAAACTTCCACGTTATTTAAATGCGAAGAGAGAGAACCCACTGACTAATATAATGCACTTCCCTATCTAATATCTGTCTATTTTGTAACATGTCATCTGTCGGTCTGAGATCACCGGTCAAAGCTCTCAGACTCAAGGACGAGGAATTTGATGAAATTTATCTCGATTTACCAAGCAGATCTAAGAGACTTTTCTATAGACTAAAGGATGGTCTCAAATTGAAAATGGAAGGTTGTTTGATTGTCGGTTACCTTCTTCAGGGTTCGTGCTTTCTCCTTTAAATAGCGCGTTTTCTCTGAGCGAAGATCCGCAAAAGATTGCTTCTTCGTATGCTCGAAATAGCAAGACGATGAGCGAGTCCAACTTTTCCCGCCACCGCCAATACAGCCTTCGTCGTCGTTATTATTGTTGTCATTGCGCCCCCGTCGTCGTCGTTCGAGTGTTGCCGACTTCAACGAATGCATACTCGCCACACGGTCTGATTGTTTAATAGGCGAGGACAACTCCGACAGCTCAGGAGACGTCAGTGATGATTTCAATGAATACATACTGACGACACGTCGCTGTCGTTCCATACGTCGTTCCATACGGCGTTCCATGATAATTGCTCAATTTTTTCTCTTCTTGTTGCGAACACACGTGGAGGTTACACAACCCATACACTGATAATAAATTTCTTCAATTTTCCTTATAGTTGCAAAGCCATAAAATGATATTATTGATATGTATTTTCGGAGTGTTTTCTTCTTTTTTTGTAATATTTTATAGTTACCTGCGTTGCAATATAATAATGACTGTGAAATTGGAATTATGGAACAATATATATAAACATTTTCAACTCTGAGATGTAATTAACTTAGCGTTAAAAGTACTAACAAACATTTTCAACTCTGAGATGTAATTAACTTAGCGTTAAAAGTACTAACACGCATAAAAAAAATGAGAAAAAATATTCATGTGAAGAAAAAAATTTGATTATTATTATGATCATATTAAGTCGTCACGCCAAAACACGACATACCGCCACGATAGACGATAGAACCAAAGACCGAAACCTATATAACGCAACATCAATGAAATAATATATCCCGCTATTTCGGAATCACCAGAACTCTAGAAATGCAGCAACTATCTGTGCCTATAATAACCTTGAACCCCGTAAAGTATGTCACAACAAAAAAATACTCTCTTAACAATACAATAACAATGCAATAACTATTATTCGGAGAGTATATTTTTTGTGAGCCATCAAACCGCTGTATAATAAGTGTTCGATAGATAAGATAATAATAGCAACAAAAAAAAAACTAATTAAATCCCGCTGCGTGAACTCTTATGGAAATCGGCTTACTTCCTGTTGAGGATTGTTCGAGGATGGCCATTAAAACCAACGCTTAATTTGCAGGTATACTTTGCCCGCCCCATCATCAATTACAGCTTAAGTATAAAAACAGAACGATCAAAGCATAAATACACATAACATTACCACCGTAAAGAGCTGTCAAAAATCTCCGGCTAGTTGCATGTGTTGGAAATGGGAGAGGAGGAGTGTGTCAACAGAAAGCCAATCATATATTCTTAACCTTTGGAAGTACTGACAGATTATAAGGAGACCATAATCATTATTCTACTTGTTACAATTATTCCTCTACGGAGGATGTGCTTGTGGCGTGTAATGTGATTTGAAAAAAAAAATCACGTTACTTTCTCAACACTCATCTTTCCACAACACCACAAGCCATCGATATATATATATATGGCAATACTATCAACTTTTTTACAACACTTATCGAAACACATCGTTCTCACAGTTTGACAAAAACACCATTACATCATAATCTTCAGAAGTTATATATATATATAGTTTATCCACCATGACGCTTAAAAGGTTTACAACAAAAATAGTCGTCGGATCCCAAGAGATAGTATCATAGCAAGGAAAAACGTATGTATTCACTCGTCTTGTGTGTGATTCATTCAACGTTTCATCAATCATGAATCGAAGAAAGAAAAAAAAAACATCCTTTCAAACCTTTGTACTCCAAAACATTATATCAAGTCGTAAACACAAAATCCTTGTTTCATAAAAAAATGAAACCCAACTAACAACAGTCTAAAAGTAATTTCAGATAACCATGTCAATATTAGCTTCGTTTTGTTACTATTTAAATGAAGTTTATTTCATTTTTTATGTGTATGCATGGTGTTACACGAGATACTAGCACTACCACAAGCCTTACTTCAATCTAGATACTATACGGTATTAAAAACAATATACAGCAACCACACGAAGTTATATTATAGCCTTGTAGATTTAAAACGCTATCATAACAAAAACATGGTTTCCATTAAGACGCTCTCCGTTGCACACACATAAACAAAAAGTAAAACTCAGATAAACTACTTTTGCACTCCACCGCAGACACTAACCAATTAAAATATTATTTTTAAAGCTGATTTTTTATCACCCGATGATAACTCTGTTATATAACCCTCTCCTCCAAAACATTGCTTTGTATAATCGAGCTGCGTTTTTTCCATGTAGCTTATCAACCGACACAGCAAAACACGAGAAGCAATTATATCTCTTTTTTTATCGAAATTATTTTGTACATCGGTGATAACAATCTTAAATTGGTGTATCAATATTGAACAATCTGAGAAGCTAAACCTTTAAATAAATTTCTTATTTCTATACACACACATCCAAACAACTGTTCCAATCTCATCCCCCGTCCGTTCTCCTTTTGTAAGAATATCAGGAAAGGGTTCTTACTTGAAGCGTAAAAAAAGACGACAATCGACCTCAAAAACAATCGACGAGAACGTATTTCCAGAGCCTACATCTTTACTTATAATCCGCACTTTGTCACAACCGTCAATGATGATGGAAACCATGCTATTGGAAGACGCGACGTCAATAACACGAGCCGTGTCAATTATTATACTACAGCACAGTTGGTTTCTTTAGTTCGTTTGGGAAAGCATATCCCTTTTGTGTAGAAAGCCGACTGCATTATCCCTATGGACGAAGTTTCTGTAACCAACACTTTAAACGGTCCAGAACTTTAGTACGAATCTTCTCCTGTTCTACCTTGTTAAATCCATATGACGTTCGCATGATGTTAGTTGGAGGACGATCTCTGCGCTTTGCCTTCCTGTGAATATTGATACAAAGCTTCCAAAAAAAAAAACGCAAGCTATATACACAACACTCGAATGAGCAGGCTAAGCCTATCCACCACGATTGATACCGCGCTTTTGTGAGACATAAGAAAACCATATGAAGCGGTTTGAAGATAAAAAAACCAACCACAACACCTATCAACCAACAATGGTTTTATCAAATGCTTACAATCTCAATCAAATCCATACATTGTGGTCGGTTAAGCATAGTGATTGGTTGGTGCTCGTGTGAGAGTAAGAAACGCCTTTGATGATGGGATCATTGTTGAAGAAAACAACTGGTTTCGGCAATTCTGTTTGGTAGTCGTTTTGGATTTAATTTCCATTCAGTTCTCCAGGTTTACGCCAGCCTTCCATTTATTTCCCCAGATTTACGCCAGCCATCCATTCTCTTTTTTATGTCTCTCTCTTTCAGATCTTGAAATTGCATTCCAAGAACAAAGATGACATCAATCAGTTCAGTTTGAGTATTTGAGTTTCCAAAGTTGTTGCAGTACGTTGAAAGTTCGACACACGATTAAACAAAATACTTGACTTTGAAAACCTCAAAAACAACAAACTTTCTAATGGTCTCTTGTGTCTTCATGATACTTAAAAACCTGAAAACCTTTTTCCTCGCGAAATGACTGACTACCTTTAAGTGAGAGACACTAAACTAATTGGGTTCTCGTCTAATTACGTAAAGGGTGATTAACGCATACCTGTAATGACCCATCAGCATCGTCACAACATGATAGTAAATCCTAGAAGAAGGAATACGGAGAATTAATGCATATTTTGGCATGAATTGGGTCACGTTTATGACGTAAAAAATGTGTATGTCAAATATAGACTTTTCCCAAAATAACGTTTCTATACATAGATTTCTTAAGATTCAGGCTTCAAGAAAATATCAGCACGTGTTTCTATTATTTCAATGTTTTATAATTCGATGCTCATGTGAGACTCAATTGTGCAAGGACAAGAGTGATCCTAGGAACCTACATATAAACGGTATTTCGAGAAAGGTCTATCACGGACTAAATCACTTTACGTGAAAATATGCTGAGCCGCGGGTATGGAATTGGGTTAAAAAAAATCAAAGTGTGTGACCACTGACCGAAAGAAAAAAAAAGGCATAAAATAAACGAGTTGTGTCAGATTTCAGACCTCCTGTGGATTTTGGATTTTTTTGAATATTGAGACTTCCGCTTAATTTCTTATTATAATTTCGGCCGACATTGATTTATACGATAATTTTTGTCTCGCTTACCTTGAGAAGTAACTGGTACTTGGTAATCCTTTGGACTGGTTTGATGAGGTAAGCGGCGAGGGAAAGCCCTAGGTTATTCTTGTATTGCAGATCTTCGAAGAATGTTTCACCGTGTTCGATGAGCAGGGAATTGGAATCGGGTTTGTTTGCACAAAAGTCAACGTACATATGGAATTTCTCAGCCTTAAAAGATAAATAAGAAGATATCAACTAAACAAGTAAAATCATGGAAGTACTCATCGGGGAAAAAGCTAGGGAGAGTATGTCGGTAGCTCAGATTCTGAAGCTAAACTATATCATTTCTTTCATGAAAGCAAAAATAGAGTTTCGTAAAAATTTTAAGGTAAATTTTTAGCGAAAAGACAACAGACATTCTAAGTATGTCAGAACTGTAGAAATGCCTATATAAAACAAAAACTAAAGAAGTTGAAATTGAAATTTTCATAAGAAAATATTATGAAAGCATACACACATACCCATTCAATGAAACATTTTCCGACGTTTTCTGCACATTTCTCATACTTCTCTAACTCACGTAAGAAGACCCTGAAAAAGACAACAACAATTTGTAACAAACTTTTATCAAGGGAACAATGACCATTATCACTGTTGAAACGAGTCATTTGAGGGTTGCATTTTTGAAAGTGTCATTTGAAATGGTAAGGTTTATGTCGGATTCATTGAGCAACATAATTACCTCTGCTATCTACCCAAGAGGCAATAAAAGGTGATAATTGTCAGTAATAAAAGAAAATATGGGTAATCGCAAGCCAAGTATATCGTAAGCCCGGTGTACACTTATATTATCACTTTATTTAGGCGCCTAACTTATAAATGTAAAGGAGGCTTTATGTATACACATATTAGGCTATATCAACTTACTTGCTATGGAATTCGTGTATATGTTCAATATTGCCAAAGATAATATCTGAAGCTCCATGTAGAGCGTCCGGTAAATCGGGACTATTGTACATCGGTGCCAAGAAATTCTGTTTGGAAAAAATAAATACATAATATTATAATAATATCTATGTTTTGTTTGAGTGCGACACACTGGTTTATGACAAGGTTTGGAGAGCGATGAAATTCGACCTTAGTTGATCCCTTTTTCCATGGTCTAAACAACTAAACTAGTCTACCCGATATACCGTTTCGGATTTTTTTGCCCTACTCTTGGTCTATCGGCATTGGTTAAGTTAAGAATAGTCAAGAGATTAGGTTCCACAATAAAGCCAACAAAGAACGTCGCTGTAAAAAAAACAATACAATAACCGCCGTTTGTTTTGATTTTTATTATGACTCAAGTGCGCGTTTTCAACTTTTGAACTACTCGGATCTTAACCAATGTCGATAGAGTAGGGCAAAAAAGCCCGAAACGGTATATCGAGTAGACTACTAAACAACTTGCTAGTGAATAAATAAATAAAATGAAACTTACATCAATACAGCATTTCAGATCATCTACGTATGTTCTTTCTGTTTGTATCAACTCTTTGATAATGAATCTGCAACAAAAGAAGACAATTATTGGCTATTTGTAATTTAGCTGTGGAGGCTGTGGACTGAAGACGTCTTTTAGGGAAAATCACGGGACATTACGGGAATATTCATAGACTCCGTACGAAAGTTTTTCCCGTACATTTGTAATAAACTTTGAAAAAGAAAAATTAACGATTTTAAATCTAAGGATGGAATGACACATCTCTGAAATTAATTTCTTTATAAATTAACAATAGAATAAACAAACAATTATTTTGAGAAATACGGGCAAACTCACTCTATCCTCTTCACAGACCGTCTCTTTTCTTCGGTCATCTCATGTATACCGCTATCGTGGCTGACATCACGTCGCGCAACACTCAACTCGGTGCTCGAGATCTCGAACACGGATAGTGACGGCCACTCTTCTTCATCCTGTACATAAAAAATATGGTAAATGCACATAGAGAGCATTGTAAATATCATGATCGTGCCTCATTATTTTGCAGCTCATACTACATCCTGTAGATTTTCATTTTTAGATTTAACTGAATAATTTCTTCTTGCGCACAGTTCAAACAGACTAAACTCAATAAGGTTAGATTCATAATTGACAAGCTTTAGCAAGACGATGACATCCCTAACCAAGACATAATATCTCATACATTTTATTTTAAGGAGATAAAAATTGAAAATGAAACAAAAGTTACAGTGTTTCGTCACCTTAGTGTACAAAGGCATAAAGGCAAATAGTTACATGGTTACATTTTGTCTCGATAGCACAAGCAACTAAGTCACGCTATTGCAGCATAGAAAATCCGGGTAGTTTTAACCTCTCAAACAGCCGTTTATGAATATGGTTTATACTATGGTTTATACTTACAAATTTGAAATTTTTTACATGCGCTTTGAAAATCTCAGGGAAGGTCCGAAAATACGGAGCAACGCTAGGACTTGTCAAAATCTCCTGTAAAATCGCCATGTTTTACTATTATACCACACAAACATACAAAATCAAACTTTATAGTATAGTATAGCCAGTTTAAGAGATACTGTTCGTTTCTTGATTAATTTTTCGTTGCATCTGTCGACATTTTTATTGTAAGATTTCCTTTTACTTTTAACTTGGCAGCTATATCTCTTCTCTATACAGTAAAAAAAGTTGAAAGCTATGCATAACAGGAATCTTGTATATAGATTGAAATGTCAGTTCACACTGTAAAGTGTATGACGTAGCTAGGTGATTAGCGGTGTGAACAGGCAATTAGGTGACGGTTAATTTCCTGTCAGCCCATTTAGTATCCCATCACATTTTCACCGATGAAGCAATAATTTTGTTCACCCGTTGCCAAGTCGTAATTATCACAAAATTAAATCGTTAAATCTCCAAGTAATAAATCAACAACAATAACAACACACAAAAAACACAGAAGTAACAACTCAAAATCTCATCACATGAAAAAAAAATAAAAAATACGAAAACGAATACAACAAAACATCCAACGCTAAGACGTGAACAAATAAAGAAACAACATTATCGAATTAAGGTCTAGTCGCGAGTTACAGGTCTTAGAACCTTTTTATTTTCACCCTATGTGGTATCATTACATAGTGAAAAAATCGAGTATATAATAAAAACACAACATCATCTTCGATCGATCAAACTTGCCCCTCTCTTTCACGAAAAAAAAAACATTTCTGTTTGAAACACATCCTACGAACTTTGTAGACGATTAACGATCTGAAAAGAGTTTTAAGAAAAAATATTCAACATTGACCTAAACTATAAAAGGTCAAGCGTGTCTTTGTACCAACTTGCTACAATCTCCAACTACAAAACACTAATGTTTTGTATTTTCTCAAGAAACATCACAACCATCAAAGCAACATGACAACGAACGAGGTTGACGTCAACCTGATATCGCGCGTAAAATGAGCGAGCGTTGCATATTGCGAGGTTAAAACTACCGGTAGCGATGTAACAAAAAAAACAGACTGGAATAATACCGTACCGTACCGTACAGTGCGCCCATTAAAAATTCGAAACCCACGAAAAAGGGAATAAACTTGAAAACAATAGAAGTGTAAAAAATGACAAGTAAACCCTGAAGGTATTAAAGATCAATAACTTTCTACGGTGTTGTATTGTTTTCTGTACAAAACAAAAGAATTTTTGCCGGATGCACTGTACATATAAACAAAAGAACAGTAAATATAAATACCTCGAACTCTGGTAGTGTTGTTTGTAGTTTACTCTCCAGGGATTCTCGATATTGTTTCATAACCTGCGCCAAGTCTTTGTAGCGCGTATCGATGGACGTCGCCAGTTCGCTGATAGCCACGCGGTGGAAATGCATTTTGGCGACAAAGTCCGAAGCTTCGTTGAGCAGTTTCTTAACCCGCTCCCGGATCTGTAAGAACATGCTTCGGTACTCCTCCTCCTTCTGTAGGTGCAATTTATTTTGTTCCTCGTCTTGTTCCCCACCGACGGCGGGGGCAGCCTCGTCTCCGTTTTCTTGACCAGCCTCCTTTTGGCCCGCTTCTTTTTCAGTCTGTAGGCTTTTGAAACCGTCACTGACTACAGTTCCTTGCTCTTGTATCAATTTCAAAGTCTAAATTGAAGATAATGAGAAAAAGACTTGATTAGACGGTTGATAACATATACAAAGGTCTGGAAAAAAAACTTTATCGGGAAATCTTAAATCAGTACTATAGAAACAGGTCGATGGCTCTAATTTTGATCAGTGACTTAAACGAGGGATATGCTTTACCCGACAAATGTCTTACCTCCTGTACGCTTTCTTCAAACGTCACATACTCTGCGCAATTAGCCAGCACATTTTTGCGCAGTTGGATTTGCTTCAACACAAAGGCTTCTTGACTGGTCACTTGTTCAACGAGATCTTGTACGGTGATCTCCAGACGACCGACAGTTCCTTCGATGACGGGCGTCGTATTTCCGTCGCCGGACGGTAGGACGTGCTTCAAGAACTCTTGCGCGGAATCTTTGACTTTCAGGCAGCCATCCTCGACGGCTTTGCGTTCGGGCTCGGATTGCTTGATCAGGGCTTCGATCTTTTCACGTCGGAACTTCAACTCATAACTGTTGAACACGGCACACGGGTCTTCTTCGGAACGACAATCTTTGCTAAACTTATCCAAAAGTTTCCCAATCTAACGAGAGAGAGAACAGAACAAGTTAACGTTTATAGCGAAACAAACTTAAATACCGTAAAACCGCGTGTTTTGGGTACGGACCCGAAAAGGCGGATAACCTTTCTTCTTCCTTTCCCGCGCTGTAAATTCCCAGCCGCTTGCGCTCGCTGTATTAATTCTTAGCTACGAGAGATATCTCTCGGGGACTATGAAATAGTCTACTAAAACAGTAAAAATAAATCTCCAAATAGCGAGCTTTGCGATGTTTGTAGAACAAATAATGGCTCAAATAACCTAAATCTTTTCGCGGTTGGCACTAATTTATGCCCTAAATATACTTTTTCAATCTTCGATTATCTTTTCTATTTCATTCTATATATGGTAGCACAACAAAATAAGACCTGTTAACTTGTCAATAAAGATTGCCAATTAAAAATCTACTCTCGATTCATTTAACCTTGTAAAAAAAAATTAGGGACAAGCTATTTTGAGTACTAGGCAACGCTTATAAAAAGTTTGTATAGGGTGTCTCAGAAAAAAATGCTACAGTTTATTTTGTCCAAAATAGTATTCTCATTAAGACACCCTGCACAAAAAGGAAAGCATCTGTAAATGTACCTGTTCCGCTGCCCTGTAGAAGTTGTAGGAGGAAAATACAACAGCTCGTCTCTCCTCCGCATGTGTCATCAATTGCTTCCACTTCTTCTCCACATTCTCAGAAATGTTCATGATGGTTATGTGATCGGGGTGGCCATCGTCCTTCAGTTTGTCAGAGTTGAGTTTAATGTCCACGACACCGAGCCTTGTTGTCTAAAAGGATAGTATGGAATCATATTTAGTAACACAAGAAACAATTTCCTTTAGTAGACCCGGTTAAAGACTACTACATTTCTACGTTTCAATTTCAGATTCATCAAATGCCTTGTTCTCCCAGTCTATTTTATGAGGTTTTGACAAGCGACAATGGATTGATACAAGAACACTCTCACTGCTACGTTGGTGTGTGTTCCCTGTTTCCATGGAATTACACTGCACTTGACATTTTGATCGAATTGCCCATAAATATACAAAAAAAATACTGCAAGCGATTCGATAGACGTGTGTTGTTGTTGTCACGCTTTTCGTTCTGTCGTGCGACAATTGAAACACGAGGCAATAGCGAAGACAATAATTTTGTCAGCTTTAATACGTAACATCAGTTATAAGTTGTGAAACGGCACACCATGTGAAAGTATCCTCGCGGATTACGAGGGACAGACGGTCTGAAGGAATGACAATGGATACCATATAGTATTAAATAGATACTATAAACAACTATTGATAATGTTTGCGAAGACTAGAATTGTGCATTTTAAGTGAAGACTAGAGCGTAGGAGGGCTAAATGAAATAACACTATAAGAGATATCTGGAGATGGATCGCTCACTTCCAATCCACATGTGCGCAAGCGACAGGGAAAATCTAGTCGTAATATCCTAGTCTACGGGAATACATAACATATGGTTTACAGAAAGCTCTTCGATTAGACTAGTGAAAATCGGGTACTCAAAAGAATCTCGGCTACACTAACGGAAGACAATCGCAATCACATAGCCGGCAAAAACACTCCTGCACTTCGACTTGCCTGTTTGGGAACACATCAAGAGAAAAATCACTGAGAAGGAGAGATGTTGAAAGTACACACCAAGTTTGGGTTTAGAACGGCTTCCCACATGCTTTCCTCGCGACCCGACGTTTCAACGATACTACTGTAAGTGTCCATTAGGTGGACGAGCATTTGTATTCTTTTAGTTCAAGCCACCGACAACAAATTCAAACATTTCCTGCGACTGAACTTTTCACACTTTTACCGAGACAAACATCTAGAAAAAATCTGTCCACGTTTTTTGTAACTCCCAGAAAATGTTCGGTTGGCGTAGTAAAATTCCTTTGCTTTGTTTGTAATCTTCTCACCAAAACTCTTTTGACTTTGAGAACAAAAATCATTAAAGCCTATCTTCTGGACTGTCAAATTGTTTACTTACAAAACAACAAAACAAAACTGTCTGTGAGAGAAGACCGTTAACTGTCAGTAGGCTCTCGATCAATTCTATAAGCCACGTGAAGTCAACGCTTTATAGCTCTACATAAACATAAATATGTGATAGGTAGAACATTTAAACAACGTCGTCGAAATGCCGTAAACCGAACGCGATTCTCCCGTTAGACAGCACAGTGACGTAATCCCTGTCCCGTCGTTTACCAAAACAATTTGAATATAATCAGGTCCCTTCATCATTATATAGATGATTCATCAGAGAGTAGGTTATATAAACATCTACTCACCCTGAAAGTGTATCATTAATAAGAAAACTCGAGACTAAATACAGCTGGTTGACGCTTGATAAGTAATTAAAAGGAAAGAATTTCTACAGATGAATACAAAGCATTCTCTGGAAACGATAGTCAATCCGACGAGCGAACTTTTTTCCCCGTAAATCTCGAAATCCGATTTTTCTAGTTTTCGGGGAATCTAGAAGCAACTCCAATCTATTGAAACATCTGATGAAGAGCATCAATTGTATACCGGATGAATAGATTCTGGTGATTTGAGCTGGGGCATGTCACAAAGGCATGAACAACAACACAATAATGCACGAACAAAAACCTGTGACCATCCACACTTGTCTGTTGCTTGTCTGTAGACAGAGTGGTACTTATAAACTATCAAATTTCAAGAAAGGAGCAATGTACGCCAAGTGGGCTATTAGTCGAAAGGAGCAATGTACGCCAAGTGGGCTATTAGTCGAAAGGAGCAATGTACGCCAAGTGGGCTATTAGTCGAAACGTCAGTTTGTAGGATTGAATTTCTGTAAAAATAACAACCTTAAAAATATCACGTTTGAATAGGTAATAACAAGCTCCACGCAGCGTAGCGATAATTTAACTAATTTAGCCTCCTGGATGAAGAGTGACACCTAGCATTACAATGAATTGTTTTTCACACACGATAACAAAAATAATAGGAGTCTAGTAGGCGAAAAACACTCGCGAAAAACTAATGCGTGGGAGAGTTTTCCTATCCATCATACATGATTTAAAATCCGCGGAACATCACATTTTGGTGATAAACGTGAGGCCGAAAATAGATGAAACTAGACCAAAGCATACACATACCTCAATAGCATTGTGGAAGCGTTCATATTCTCTTAGTAAAGCCTCAGCTTCGAACATCGAAAAACCAGCCTCCTGCGACGCTTGTAAAATCGATTCGCCGTGCCTTATCCAGCCAGCCACTTTCTTTGCGTCCGCCTCTAATTTCCGTTGCTTAATCGAGAAGTCGTACTTGATCTTCAGGTTGTGGTGAATTTTCTTGATGACGGAAAATTCTGAATGCGACTGCTTCATGATTTTAGCGACGTGTCGGCGACTGTCAACCTTGGCTTCATTAATAGTAATCAGCACCTCGACGCCGCAACTCTGCAGCAGTTCTTCGAGCTGTTTACCTTCCTCAAGCAACGCGTTAAAACGTTCCGCCAAGTCTTTATACTCCTCTTCGAAGCGATGTACCAAATTTATGGCCTTGTTTACATCGGAAGAAAGTTCTTTCTTTTGCCAAGAGCAATTCCACTTGCTGACGTCTAAGTAAAGTGTGTTCGTATCTCGCTCGTAGTGTTTCACTTTGACCCAGTAGTCCAATTTCTGTTGCCGACCGCGCCACAGTTTCTCGAGCTGTGCTCGATTGTGGTTCAACTCCTTTAAGTGAGTCTCGACAGCTTGTCGAGAGTGTTCGACAGAGTTCGAGCCGTGTGAGAAGAACGAAGTACGACTGTCCTTCTCGGGAACCTTGACTTCTTGTAAGAGTTCCGAGCTGAGTGTCTGCCCGTCCTGTACAGTCGCCAGTAGCTTTTCGAGCGTCGATTCGCATTCGTTGCGGTGCTTCTCCAGGTGCTGGTCAAAGTTTTGTGGTTCAACGCCTCCAGCTTCTAAGTGTAAGTCATCCTTCAATTTATCAGTTGATTTCGACAGCTACAGGTTGTGAAAAAAGAAACGAATCAATGCATTAATTTCACGAAGAAGGAAAACAATATAAATACGATCAAATAGTTGCTGAATAGATGCATTCCCCAATTCAAAGTCTTGATGTGAAAATCAAACACTGCTAATGAACATGATGTCATGTAGGAGTATGATATCATAACATAATATCTAGAATCAATGTGGTCGGATAAAAAAGGGCTAGAACAACCGGAACTAGAAATCTCTTAGACGAGCTAAAAAGCTCTTGCATAGTCTCGTCTAGACATAAAGTAGCAGTACCTTTTGAGAATTCTTGTAGAAATTAACAGCCATCTTTAGTAGTTCTCGCCTTTTCTTCAATTTAGCGGTGAACGTTTTCACTTCGGTTTCTAAATATGTAGCCTTGGCTTTGATCTCTTGAGGGTCGCACTCTTTCGATTCCGCTAACTGTGCTGCGGATTCGATCAATTTCTTCGATTTGATGTAGGTGTCCTGGAAGAATAAGGGCAGATACCTCATCAGCTTAGATTCTCAGGTGCTGAGTTTGAAAGGAAAAAATAGCACACCTACTGTTGAAGAAGACATTTTTGAAGTAAGACTATTTTGATGAAGTAGAAGAATAGGACCGAAAGAGGTACAGAAACTTTTACTGGTTAATAAAGATGAAATAATCGAAACAATTGTTTATTTCAAGGTGAAAAAAAGAAGAGAAAGATAGCTTCTATGGGTAATTTCTAAAATGCTTTTCTATGAAAAACAGTAAAGATAACAAAATGATTTCATAATTTTCCCGGGCAACACAAAGGAAGAGAGAACCTGTTTACGCAACCCACCCATGAGGTCTCTATTTCAACTTTTACTCTCAAATAACAATGATAAAGACGTAAATAACACAAAAACAACAACAAAGAATTAACTTCTCTTTGCACGCTTATTATTGTACCTTCAACATCCCATGAAAGAAAAGAACGAAAATGAAAAGAAAAATCTCACTTTCGGTTTAACGAAAGTTCACAGTTCAAAAGTTGGAAGCATAAATTTGTTTGCAACAACATAAAACAGGATAGACACTTGCAATTTTAAGTAAAACCACCTACATGGAAACTCTTTTCAAATTCATCTTGATCTGTAAGTATCTCCTCTGCTAGTTCCAAACAATCACCGACCCACGGATTCTTGGAGAGAAAGCCTGAACCACTGCCTTTGAGCTTCTTCAGAATCTGCAGAAAGAAAACGTAAACAAAAGATTAAAGGAGAATTCGGTGCATTCCGTTACACAGTTAACGGATCGACTGAATATCATTATCTACGGAATTCATATGGTTTACGGTATATAAAGAGTAGACAATCAAACTGTTAACATTTGGATTGATATTTTGCTCTTTAACTCTGCAAGTTTTACCTGTCAAGAAAAAACAAGCTCAGCGACACCACAGGGAACACACACGACACAAGCAAATCTCAGACGCAATGTCACTAAATCAAGGCCAATGACAAGTAGCAAAAAAAATAAACTTTCATTAGGAAGACAGACTTCTGAATTATCATCATTCAAGTCACGTACTTTGCTAAGTTACAGGTCTTGATTAACAAGTTGTTTGCATTTGAAACTAAGACACACCGAGTTTCGGATGAGGGAGACGAAACTCAATCGACCATATTAATAAACAAAAAGCAGATGAATGATGAATCGAAAAATTAAAGAATAAGTGACTGAAAAATTTAAGAATGTGACTGAAATTTGTTATTGAATTCTCTTTTCAACAATGTGCCCCACATATCATAAATAAAATATACTCTTCAGAAGAACAACTGGTAATCTAGGAATATGATGTATTTTATGACCCTGAAACTTGATCAAAATGAACACACTGAACAATGTCCTTTTATAATTCTCAAATATTTATGAGACATACTACATTAAGCAACTTCTAGATGTTCAGTATGTAACATTCAAAGGACTATTGAGACAAACAAGGGTCGGCTGTATTTGCATACACAAGGGAACCTAACAAGGCATTTTTCTTAGGATAGACGTACAGATTTTCAGAAACAAATTTATTGTCCACTGTGACATTACTTTGTAAGGACAAAATACCATATTTCCATTCAACATTGTTTGACATAATGACATTATGAGCTATATAGTCAAAGTGAAACGACGGTCTATTATTAACCTGAACTTTCTTAGAAACTTTAATGCTATTTCTAGTTATTCCAATGCCTGCTGATTAAGCTGTTTATAATTTTGACTGGGCTAAAACCTTTAATGGTACTAATTTTAACAGGAATTAAATTTGATTCTTTTTATAATTTCATATTTTGCAAGTATATATTAATTTTTAAAAAAGTATGTTTTTTATTTCTCGGAGATGATATTGAATTTGGTAATGAAACTTGGCAGACAAAAAGGCTTTTAAAAAGCAATGTTAAAACTTTTACCCAGAAATTTTCTCAATACTAATATGGTGACCATTCTGGAGATGTTGTGATCAATTTGAAATTTGGGGGTTTGGAATACTTCCATAAAGGATGTACGCAGGGCCCCCCAGGGCCCTCAGTGCATAGTAAGACAATAGAATCACGTCATTGTTTAAACAATAGGTGTTACAATACCTAAGAACTCCCTTTTCCCTCATCTGAGTACAAACTTTAACTCACCTGGCCCAACACACACACACACACACACACACAAATGGATCATAAAAGAGATAAGCTACTAATCAAACAGTCATTATTGAGCAACTTACCTTTCCCGGAGACGGCAGTGTATAAAAGTCAACAAATCCTGGCTGATAGGGGTTCTTAGCCATATTTATAAACCAACTTTTCAGCTTCCTTCACAACACCCAAAGTTTTATTTTTCTGTAGGAAATCAATCAAGCTATTTCTGTGGCAACTTTATGTAATTTTATCATCTTCTTTGATTATTATTATTTTTCTTCTTTTAACAACCAAACAAGATATGTTTGCTAGCTAGGTGTTAAATTATAGTGGACTTTGTTTAACGGTCGAGACACAGAATATAATCATCATCAACATAAAGAAAAATAACAGAAAGCTTCTTCAACTCATAAGTAAAACCAAACATAAACTTAAAAGCCAATAGTTAAAATTTCCCAAGCCAAGTCTCTAGAAAATGATAGTACCCCAGTAAGAAAAGTTGTAATCTGTAAGCTGTAACTAGGAGAGCCTTTGCTTTCGTCTTCAGCTATTTCCCTTCAATAAACATTCGCAAAAGTCGTTAAGAATGGCTTTTGTGAGCTATCAAATCTCTCGTAATGTTTACTTTTTTCTATCTTTAAAAAAGGTTCTTTTGAAAAAATGTCTATACAACAAAAAAAGAAAATCTTTGCAGAATTTCTTAACAAATCTTCATTTTTCTGCAAACAGAATATCTTAAAAATCTTGTTAACAACACTCCATCATTAAAGGCTCAGGCACGTGTTTTTCTAAGTCAAGAAGCCTGAAAACACACCACGATGGAGAGGTGTAAGGCTTTAAAATCAGTATGATAATTCTTCACACCTGTCCTAAACAACAGGTTTAACTGATTGATCTCCCTGCAAAATCTGTTATAGGTAAAAATGCACTAATCGATATACAGGAAGAATGATTGAATAATTAGCCAAATGGTCCAGTCACAGTGGTATACAGCTTGTATGTCCAGCATGAAAGAATCTAACTTTATTATACATGAGCATTCTTCTTTTATACATTTGAAAAGGTGAATTAAAAGCCGGCTGTGAACAACAATACTGCTACAGCCATTGCTGCCCAAAATACTACTACGGTAATGCATAGTATACTCTTATTCTACATGATTCAACTTCTGGCTTTATAAACGAAACTAGGTTCAAAAAACGTAAACAAACTGTAGTGCCTCAGGAGGCAAATATCTAGTGGACTAGAGATACTATAAAAAATATTTCTTTGGCTATAAACACAAAATGACAATAGCTAACATACTGACTGCCCATTGATTTCGCTTCTTTGCCACTAAACACTTTAAAGACAGTAAAGACGAGAGCTGATGACATTGAAGAAAAACTATGATTCATACAAAAATATGGGATTTAGAAAACTGATGATCCAACACAAAGAACAAAATTTATATTATATTAAAAGCGTAGCGAGAAAAGAGGACGTTGATGTTCCAAACAACTCAGTTCTGTGGTCGAAGGCACCTGTCTTCATTTTCTTCTATGTATAGTGTGGTGGCCAACACTCACAAAAACATTTGACGTAAGAGAGAGGAATTGTGTATCAACATTAATAGGGATTGTTGTTGCCATGACGATCCCTATTTATCCCATTTTGCCAGTGTAACAATAAACATTTTTTAAATGAACAGTCCAGTCCGTGTTGGAAATATTGAAATTGAGTTAGTGGGATGTTCTATTTTCGTAATGCCTTCTTTTGTTAACGATGTAGATAACACCGAAATGAAAAGAAAAGTATACTCCTATGGGACTGAGAATGCACCCCTGAAGTCCTGAAGTAATAAGGTTTTTGTGGGGAAATAATATAAGAACAATTGGGGTTGATACAAATTTCACTGGTTCTTATAGAAAAAAAGTAAAAGAAGGAATAATTTTAGGCATTATAAGATCTCCGAAAGAAGCTGAAGGATAAGTTCCCTGAAATTCAATTTCCGGTCGGCACTTAAAAAGATCAAAGAAGATGCAATCCTCCACTGTGGCTCTTGAATGGTTTTTCCGGCAAGAAATCAAATCACCGGAAATCAATCCTCCCTTACTTCCGGGACACACTGAGACCCAACTAAAAAAACATATTTTAATTTTGTACATAAAAACCCCAAATAAATATTTACCGTGCCATGATAAATCAAAAAGTTTTTAAGTGTACAATAACCTACCGGGTGAGCCGCAAAAAAGTTTCCCTCTTTGAAACAATATTTTTCAAAAAGTACAAGGCTTTTGAATTATAAACTTAATTTTATCGTAGAGGAAAGATTAACTTAAATTTTGGTATATCATACATTAAAATTGGCTGTTGGTCCAATTCTAATCTAATGGAAATGCTTTTGCAAAGTATTTGTACAACGAAATTAGTTATATCTTTGTTTTATTCTCATTCGTAATCCAAAAACTAGTTTTTTTTACTCAATAAACACGAATTTAATTAATTAATTTGATACCCTGTTTTTTGCCAAAAAATCACGTTTTTAAAAAACTGACATAGAAGTTTTTTCTTCATATCTCTTTGAAAAATTTACCAATTTTAATGTATGAATTTACCAATTTTAATGTATGATATAAGTTTATATTCCAAAGCCTTGTACTTTTTGAAAAATATTGTTTCAAAGAGGGAAACATTTTACGGCTCACCCGGTATTATTTCGAGAAAGGGAAGCTAACAATTAAAAGTGTGAAGTTTATATCAACTTTTTCCTCACTATTTTTTGAATAGAGGATTAAAAATCATCAAAAGCAGTATTATAACACTAAAACCCGTATTGTAAAAGACCGCTTTTCATGACATGGCTAAATGAAAATGGTGGCAGAGAACGAGAAGTAGACGAAAGGAATTACGAGCCAATGTAAAGGGTTCTTTTTAATCAAAACTGAAACCATATGTTTTGACAGCGAAGAAGATTACTCTTATAGAATAAAATGGAGAGAGCATAAAAGGAAAAAGTAATAGAAAGTCTCTAATACGAAAATGGAAACGAAAAAAAAATATAGAGTTTTTCTTTTTTGATTCACGAAATTAAATCAAGTTGAATAAAAAAGGGATGAGACTTCTAAAAGGAAGCTATTGTGACTGATTAATGGAATTGTGTAGTTAGTTATATACTTTCGATTTTCAAATCAAAATTAGCAACACTCAGTGAGAGGTAACGAAAGATGAGTCAGACATTTTCTTTTTGATGAAAACCACCTTTATGACTATCATTTTCGGAATTGTCGAAAGGAAACGGTTTACAGAAAAAAACGAGAGGCGTTACTATAATATACAAGATGTTACTGAACTAGACCAAAACTAAGCTAAAATTGATCACTTGTATCTAGATAGAACCTCACGGGAATGAACATTTTACTGGTTTGCCGAATTCGCAAAAAAGAAGTAAAAAATAATTCCTTTTGAAGGCTCTATCTTCAAATCTATACACTTTAATCTAGTGGAGCATTATATTATAAAATCTTGTATAATATTCTAAGCCAAGGCTTATTCACCTTGTATGAGAACCAGTGACTTTTCAGTCTCTATTTGTACTATCAAATACAATCAACTTATTGTTAGGTAAACAACACTGCTCTTAGAAAGGTATGACAGGGTTCCCACAAGAAAATTGTATTCAAATTCCAGGGCTTTCCAGGACTATTTTTTTCCACTTTTCCAGGACTTTTACTTCACTTTTTCCAAGTCCTTTTTTAAGCAAATTCCAGGACTTTTTTTAATATTATTTGGTACAAGATAACTTAAGGTTTAGAATTTACAGTGTTCAGTCTATTGAGAACTAGAGGCAAAATCAAAAAGTCAAATGGCCTAAACAGGCGTATCGTTGTAAAACAACAACTTTGTTAATAACAAAAAAATCAATGATTTGTAACAACATGATCATGGATAAATAAAGTGTGCAGTAATGCAAAGTCAAATCGCGCTTGATGTTAGAATTTGCAGGCAATAATTAAATCAAATTCAAGGACTTTTAAATACTTTCCAAGACTCATTTTGAATTCCAGGACTTTTTAGGACCTGTGGGAACCCTGTAATGGTATATAAAAACCAGATCAAACTAAGAAGTGAAGTAGTGTTTCCTATTGACATACAATTCATGGGACAGAATGTGAACACCCAATTCTTTTAGTACGAAAGTCTCTTATTTTTGTCGGGAATAATCGAGGCACTTTTTTTGTCTCTGCTTCGTTCTTCCAAAACATTTTAAGAGACTTTACTACGGGTGTTCATATTCTGTCGAAAAAACCTATTCTGATAAGGCATGCAATATTGGGTACCGTATTAATATAACTAGACTCCTGCATTGCTGGATGAAATGTTGAACTGGTTTCATCTGACCTGTAACAGCAACGTAATGCGCTTTTCCATAAA
This sequence comes from Mitrocomella polydiademata, assembly GCA_036023255.1. Classification (NCBI taxonomy): domain Eukaryota; kingdom Metazoa; phylum Cnidaria; class Hydrozoa; order Leptothecata; family Mitrocomidae; genus Mitrocomella; species Mitrocomella polydiademata. The sequence continues at coordinate 44,403 of JAYRBV010020797.1, forward strand.
AAATATCAAACTGTAAGGAGTTCCCTAATGCAACATATCTAGCAGACTCCCTTTTTATACTAGTGCAACTAAGGAGTTCCCTAACGCAACATAATAATAATAACAATGATAATAACAATGCATGTTTTGCATGGCTGGCCTTTGTAAACCATGATGCCATTTAGATGGCATATCATTAGGTAATTTCCACAAGCGGCCACATATCTAGCAGACTCCCTTTTTATACTAGTGCAACTAAGCTTTACTGTGCTTACTGGAAACTAAAAGGAGACTCTAAATAAATCCCTCCCTCAGACAGCAACTCTCTCTACAGTAGATTATACAGTTCATTATGAGAGTTTACTCACACGTTTTTAACGAAGCTAAGCTGTTTCTCGAAAACAAAAAAAAATCCTCTAAGAAGATCTTTATCTCCTAAAAGATGTAACAAAAGTATAGAAAAAAAACCTTGCGATTCTGATTAAAATGAACAGTGTAAAAATAAGAAAAGTGAAAATAACAAAGACCCCCTCCCCTCTCCGAGTTTAATTTTAATGGAATAATATAAATCTGAAAATGTTTAAATAATATTCCAAAAATATAATGTTAATTTTAGTAAAGAAGCAGTCAACCAAAAAAAAAATCATAAAAATCTCAACGTCAATTCCACTAACAAAACGAACTTTTTTTTTGAATGCAGAACTCGTCAAAAAAACGTTTGAACAACACCCCTGAAACCTATTTATCAATACTGCAAATTGAACCAACATCCAGGGGGGCACCTGCCAGCGATTTCAAACAAAATCGAAACACTAAATAAATTACTATACTATCCATTGCGCAATTGAAAGAGAAATACGTGAATAAGAATACAAGATAGAGGTGATTGATGAACAAGTCACTGTGACTTATACCACACAGGCCCTCTCCATCTTTTCATAAACATTTTTGTATTCATGTCGATTGTGCATTTAGAATGGGAAGGTCTATCGAACGCCTGATGAATCTTTAAATATTGGTTCGTCTGTGGGTTCATGCTGAATAATTGATCAAAAGAGGCTTTTGACAAAAATCCCTTTTCGAAGTATCATTATTTTTTGACATGAATGCGCTGCATTATTACAAAGTTTGTCAACCATTATATAATTTCCATTGAAGTGGAAGATAAGAAAAACCATCCTCATTTACTACCATCCCATCCTCGTAGACTTTCGTAAAAATCGGAAAATCGGGATTCACGGAGACTCCAAACGAAAGTTCTTTTCGTACATTGGCAACAAACTTACAAAATAGGAAAACGAAAGTTAATGCGTATAAATCGAGTCTGTACAAACTAGCTTGTGCTAGTCGTTAGCCTTTCCTCTTTCTATTTGTTAAATTTGTTAGGAACTTTCGTTCGGAAAAATTCCCGTGAATTCCGATTTTCCGATTTTCCCGAAACGACAACTCCAGTCTACCCACAAGAGGCGATGTCAATACTTCCACCAAATAATCCACTGTGATTTCTACGTCAAATTCAAAATAATCAACCTGCACCTAAGAAGATGCTCTACTGCCTCAATAAAACAACACAATGTTAGCGTTTTTCATAGGTACACGTGAAATATTTTAAGTTAGACGCAACACAAAACCGGCTGTATATGTAAATCACGCTTTCGTGCTAACTACCTTTCGCTTTACCAACAAATTATTACATAAAATTTTAACGGCTACCCAAAAGCAAAACAAAAGTAAAGAGATAAACGAACTGAAACCAACAAGAGCAGCTACGTGGGCGGAATCATTATAGAAAATTTCTTTGATCATCAAAATTGTTTGTTGACATTTTCAAACCAGACACATAAGCCTAAGCAAAACCTACCTACCGCTTCCACTTCATCTCCAAACTTTGACATTCTTTTTCTTCCAAAAGGCAATAAAAAATAGTCCTTGACTCCGGGGTCCTTGTGAAGAATCATCAATTCATAATTTTAGCGTTCAAAAATTAGCATTTAAAATTTTCTGAAGCTACTGAAGTCTCTCCAATTCTCGATTCTTCGATTTTCCAGAAGAAAGAGTCGAAACAATAGAGAGCGGACAAAACCATGGGAGTGAGAAAACAAAGTGCTTGAAGAATGTAGAAGAAAAGCAAACAACGTTTGGAAAGCGCGCAAATTTTTACAACAACAAGAATTCATCAAATTCAAACTCTCGCGAAATTTTCTCTTAGAAGTTATAGACATCTTTATTTCAAAAAAAAAAAAAATGCTAGAGAGGTGTCGCTGGTATGAAGTGTTGGTCTTTACTCGAGAGTACCCACTGAAGTCGGCGAGCTCGCGAGGAGTGTTCTTTCTATTGAAACTACTGTTCCTGCCCTACTAGTCTCTTTTCTGACTTCAGGTGTGCGCAGAACCTGCATGCGAAGGTTTCAGTACCTTTATCAATAGATAACCCTCCTTCATATGAGTTTTTAGTGTAGTCAAATATTATAGATCAGAAATATTAAAATACCTTGGTCATTTCTATGTCAAACAAAGACAACTTGTATTTTTGATTGATTTTGATCTTTTGTTTTTCCCACATGATGGAGAGCTGTTTGTTTTGCTCGTATAGATCCACAATCACATCCATCACGTGACTGGCACCCTCTGTGTAGTCCGACAGTCGGGATCGGGCTTTCTCCTCCCTCGAGTCCGGAGCATCGCCAGTCGGGGATCTCTGTAGGACACTCAACAGGGCCTTCGCCTCGGCACTGACAGCATCGTAGGACTCTTTCATTGTGTTTTTAAGTTCCTCGTGGGTTTTGAGTAACTCATCGACGAGCGTTTGAGATGTGATGGGACGTTTTTCAAGTGACAGAATCTCCTCGATCCATAATTTACATTGTAATAAATACTAGAGAGAGAAAAATTAACCCTGGATGAGTACAACTCTCTCGCCAAAAATCCGTTACCATCTTTATACTGCTTTTGGGGTTCTTACACTAAGTAGGTTGATTCATTCAGGCTTCTCAAAATTTAAACCCTTTCTGTTCCATAACGGTTCATGGTAGTAAAGTTGGAAAAACTTATACTCGTTTCATTTTCCTTATCCTTATTTTTTGCATCAGAAAATTAAAAAAAAAAAGTGAAAAAATACTAATTTCTCGTCATCAAAAGCGTTAAAACAAAAAAACAAATTTGCGCAGACTATTTCAATAAACGACCAAACAAAAATTAAAACAAAAGACTAGTATCCAATGAAACCAACAATGACACAATGATCGTTTGATACGAAAACGTCACGAAAGCGTTTGTCCGTAAAACATCACGTGATGGAATAGTTCAAATAGTTTTTTTAAGCGCACCTATTAATAATAAATCCTTCTTCATGCTAAAATTGCACTGTTATGGCATTTAAATTTCTTGAAATAATAAGTTTGGGGACCATGTTTTCAGAGGCAACAAAAAAAAGTCAAAAGAAAATACATTCCTCCCTAGGGACTGTGGGATCAGCTCGACATACCTCCTCACTTTTACTGTGAAATAAAATTGATGCTTCAAGCATTATAGTACGCCGTTCCACAGCACTATATAATTTCATCCACTCGTTATCAAGTTTGATGTACAACCGGTCGATCAACTCCACATCGAAAAATTGCATGTCTTTCAGACGTTCGGCCACTTTCAATATTCTGTCGATATTAACTTGCACATCCTGAAAAAGCACAAAATTATTAGGATAATGACGTCACAATATCTTGACTAGGAAATGAGACTTTTTAAAAACAAGATGTTTTGGCTTTAATTTTAAATGTGGATTATATCAATACACGTTTTAACGAATGGATTTTTCAGAGAAAAAAAGACACAGTTTATCTCTTCTGACCAAATTGGGCAAACCCGATTACTAGTTACTCACGAGAAGTGCAAAAGATATGACCTGCAATGGATTAATATGAAAGGAATAAGAAACTAGTTTTTTTTTATAGTTTTACATACAATTATGAAAATTATGAAAATGAAGTTATTATAGTTATTTTGTTATGATTTTCATAAAAACAGAAGAAATTCCACCCCTCTCAGCCAATCAGGTCACTGCAAAATTTCTACTCCTCGTGATTACAATATCCATGTCAGAAAATGATTCTCTTCACCTGTAATTCCAGTAACCCGCAAACATAGAAAGAGCAGCACTTACCCCGCAATTCTCTTCGAATTGTTTATGTTCTTCACGGAGTTCTTGGGCGTAATCTAAGTCATCTCCAATCTCTGTGAAATGGCAGAGAAATTCGTCCCTGTTATCCTGGATCCAGTCAAGCATCTATAAACGGTGAAGTAAAAAATAAACGTCATGAATATACAAAAGAAATGTTTGCTTATCACTTCTAATTCCAACCTCTTACCCAGGTTCCTTTGAAGCTTTTCAGATACTTTTTAGGTGCATGGATTAATAGGTATTCACCTAAACTTATTAGTTTTGATCAAAGGCCGATCAAAGTGAATATCATTTCGCATAAAAAAAATCCTAAAAAAAGATTTTCAACTCGTTGGGCCCGGGTCTCTTTCGCAGCGACATCCAAATATCATCAGAAAAGCCGCAAAGGACCCTGGGTACGAGGCTGTACTAATTTTATAAGGCTCCTTGTAGGTGTTTAGCAAGGACGACATGACCCTCGATGGTGGTTGTTTACTGAACTGAACTATCCTGGTTAAATACGTTCAAATAATGAATAAATAAGGCGTAATACTTTACAAAGTACAATCTATTTTAGTTGAACAGTGCAATACAACAGAAGTTCGTTAACATTTGTTTCTTCTCTCGTTTTAATGCATTAGTTTCTACTCATGTTTTAAGCGGATGTTTGAAAGTATTTGGATATCGAGGTTGAAAATAATCACCGGGGAACATTGGTTTGACTATAATTGCGACTAAATAAAGAATTACCTTTTCTGTATCTTGCTTGAACACGTTAAATTGAAACCTTTGCTCTAGTTGACCTTTCCGACTGACCCAAAGTTCCTTCAGCATTTGACGTTGTTCTTTTAAAGTTCCTATCATGCCTCGAACCTGAAAGTGGAAAGCAAAAAAAATGATATATATACAAACAGTGATTTTCCATTTTCCTCTTTGTGTTCCTTGCAATTGTATAACTTCCGAATAGGTTAAAATTTAACTGGCCCATAGGAGCCCACTCTCAAAATATCCTTCTAACAAAATTAATGAGCTTTTTTAGAATATTTATCATAGCATACTATCAGCTAAATTGGCCAAGGCACTTGCACAGTAAGTCTACTCGGGAGACTGTATTATTATCATTATATCCTGAAATCTCTCTAGGTAAACTTTGGCTAAAGCTACCCTCGATGCGTATTGAGGGGGTGGGGTATTCCTTGGCATATAATGCTAGTTTGTCAATCGAGCGTCATTTCAAGTCAACAATTCTTGGTAATGGCACAAATTATCGAGTGCCAATGTTGAGGGAATATACTACACTACGCCTGGGAGGGCAAGACCATTCGTCTGTTAGGAGTGACTGAAGTTACCTGGATCATCGAGTTTTTGTATTCGTCTTTCAAATCGTCTTCTGACATGCAATCACAAGACGTTTTAATAATATTGATCACTTTCTCTGCCTCATTGTCCAAAAGTTCAATGGGGGCCTTGACAATCCACTTTCTGACGTGCTGATGGTGATGAAGCTGTTCACGGACACCGTCCACTGTCACTGCAAAGTCATCTTGCAGAAGGCTGCGCTTGATGTCCTCCAGTTTGGATGACAAGGCCATAGACTCGAACAGGAACTTCTCAAAAGCCTAACAGAAGAAAATATTTGATCAAAGAAAGAAAATATTGCTTTTTGGAAAAAAAATGTGGTTAAAATGACTAGCTGATAAGGTATTTAAAATGTACTTGGCCAGATAAATTAGCCAGTGCACTTTGCCTGTTATCACTCACATCGCAACCATTTGGGAAACCAGGGACTGATCTAGAATGAGATTTTATGACATCAGGGTGCCGCTATTCTGAGACTGTTTTCAATGTTTTAAACAAATAAATCAAATTTAAAGGGAAGTACAGCGTCCCATTGCCGGACACTTGATTGCAATAGATTAGTCCCTGGAGACTGTACATCTATGTGATACTTTTTTACCTGGATTGCCTGCTGAATAATAAAAAAGTTTATCAAGCATCAATAAATAATGTGAAAGATACTATATAAGATAGGATAGGATTACTTTGAAGATAATTTCATCGATCCCATCCAAGCTTAGCCTGTCTTCATTAAGTTCATTAACCATTTTCTCTTCTCACAAAAGGCATCACTTTGAAAACCCCTCTCACATTATCAGAAGAAGGGCTTCTTTCATTTCCGTCGTATTAGTAGTAGTAGTAGTATAATCACAATAAGCTGTAACGTAGTGCTCTGAAGTAAATTTCTCTCAACCAAAAGCCATCATGTTCAAAATTATGTCACGATTTTCCTTGTTTATCAATTTTATTTTTGCTTTAAAGAAAGTGGAATGAGTGAGTTCACATCAGAGATATAATGAAGTCTTTTAGCAGCCACCTTTTGGTGACTAATACTTTATTAACAAACAATAAATGTTTGTCACAGCCAAAAGTTTGTAATGCCTGTCTCTAATGTTTTTATCTAAACTTTAACAAAAATGATGATTCAACAAGGTAATGGATATTTTCAAACCATGTAAAATCGCTATGAGAAATTATCAATCTATAAATCTGAGAACAAAATTGACGTTTATAGAAGAACAAACAATAATTTATAATGCATTGAACTTTGGATAGGAAATGCAACAGAAGTAAATAACAGGCGAATCAAAATAACATCTCAAGTTCAAAGGCTACAACAAAAAGTTGCTTTCCTCTCAAAAGTCCTACAACCTTATTTAAACCTTATTATTGTTTTTATTAT
>JAYRBV010020798.1:0-23159 GCA_036023255.1 Mitrocomella polydiademata
ATTATGTAGAGAAAGTGAAATTGACAACACACAGTGAGCTGTTTTTAAATTTCTTGATAAGCGATTTTTACCCTCTGCACTTTTTACTTCGCACTTTGATCTTTGTACTCTAAGTTTTGCCTTTTGACCTGTGTATCTTTTAGCCATTAATCCATTCTACCTATCCTTTCAACCTTTATGCTGTTTTGTCTTATAAGTTTACAAAAAATTTATCATTTAAAACTATCTGAAAATCTCGCTTTGCGTTTCTGTAACACAAGTTTCTATATGGACAAGGACGGAAAATGTTTAGAAGAAAGAAGAACGGACGGTAAAATCAAATCAGCTTTAAGCTTGACTCCAATAATAATCAGGGTGTCTCGGGTAAGGCTTCTAAATCTCAGCCAACAAATTAGCTAGAAAATTCAACGCGGAGGAGTGTAAAATTGAAAGTCGCTCTCCCCCTTTCTCTAGATATATTGTTTCAAACTTTTTAATTTGTTTGTTTACTGAAAGTTGTTTTTCTTGGCAGGTGTGACGTTTCCAAATGACCAGGAATCATTCTCGGGAGTAGAAGAACAAGCTGTCAATACCACCTATGGCACCATCACAGGTATTACTGGGGGTACAAGTGTTACATACACTATTTTGGGAGGTAACGAAGTCAGTGGAACAACCGGATTCTTCAAATTAGAGGGTACCGACACTGAGCTGAAAATCCTGAATGATCGTGTCCTGGATTACGAAGGTTTATCGTCCGCTGTTTCAGATGGGGGTAATATCATTTTCAAATTGACCATCCAAGCAAATGATAGTAATGGAAATAAAGATTCAGCTCACGTTGTCATCAGTGTCACCAATGACGGCCAATGTGCTCTTAAACTTAGTAATGATGATATCTCTTTGTTAGAAAAATCCGACACCGCGACAGAATTTTACGAGTTTAAAACTGCTCTACCATACTCGCCTTTAAATACCAACTATGAAATCGCGCCAGACAATAATACTCAAGAAATTAAAGATAAATTCGAATTCACTAACGCCAACGACGGTCATATTCGTTTAAAAGCGGGCGCAATTTGGGATTACGAGGCCAGCGATATAGTCAAAATAGTGGTTAGATGTACAAAGGGTCCCCTCAATTTTCTAACTGCGTCATACGATGCAAGAAGTTACCAAGTATTGATCATTTACATTCAAGACGTCAACGACAACAGCAATGTCTTTGGAAAGTCCTCTTACAGTGCCGTTGTGGATGAGAATACTGCTGCAGGTGTTTTGATAACAACCGTCACTGCTACAGATGCCGATAATACGACCTCGAAAGCTGGAACCTACTATTACGTGGCCGGAAACCAATTTTCGAGTCTGTTCACCTTGAATACGACAACTGGTGAGATTTACTCGACAGGAAACTTGGATTACGAAACTGCCACATCTTACACCATGACCGTTTGTGCCACCGACAATGCGACCGATGCAACACAAACCGTCCCATCTACTGATATACGCACAAGTTGTGTGCCACTTATCATCTCTCTCAACGACTTGAACGATAACAAGCCAACATTCGCAAACGCGCCTTATACGATAACTGTTTCCGAAAAAGTACCAATCGGCCGTGACGTGTTCACCTTCGTAGCAACAGATGCTGATTCAGGTGTTAATGGACAAGTTGAATATGTAGCAGTCAGTATGAATTCAACATTATTCACCTTAGATTCAGCGACTGGTGCTATCAATATCACTTCAGCTTTAGATTATGAGACAGCAACCAGCCATACTATTGTTGTGTACGCTATGGATAAAGGTAAGAACACGTTTATTATTAGATTGATTTGAAAATTTTTACGTCATTTAAAAAAAAAAAATTAGAAACTTGGTTTTTCTTATTTTTGTTTCAGATGATAAAAGCGTTTCTTAATTTCCCCTTTCCTCTCCAGGTACAACACCAGATAAATCAGTCAACGTTACATTAACCATCAATGTGGCTGATGTCAATGATTTGAATCCTGTATTCAATCCCAACATCTTGAAATACAATGTAATTGAAGGAACTGATGGTTATCTTACCAAAGTATTTGCTACCGATAATGACGGAACCACGCCCAACAATAATTTGGTGTACACACTCATCGATCCGTCCGGTTCTGGTGTCATCATTGTCAGCACTGATGGAAATGTTACCATCAAAACTAATGGAGTCACTGACACATTAGACAGAGAATCTGTTGATCACTACGAATTCCTGATTGTGGCGACCGACACATCTACCGACGCGTCAGAACAAAGACAAGCCAGCGCTATCTTTATTCTGGACGTATTGGACAAGAACGATAATGCCCCTGTTTTGGGAATCACCAGTGACGCAGTATTGGTCTCTGAACAGATCCCAGTATCCTCTTCCATCTACAGCTTCACTGCAACTGACGCGGATTCATCTTCAACCATTAAATATTATGCAGCCAACACCAACGATCCTGATTGGAGTTTCTTAAGTCTGAATGAAACAACTGGTGATATCACAACTACAGCCACCTTCAACTATGAAACACAAAGTTTTTACCAGGTTCATGTCATGGCCAGAGACGAGGGTAATTTGAACTCATCCATTGGGTACCTTAATGTTACAATTGCTAACTCTGACACTATAGACTTGGTATTCGAGAAGAGCCGTTATCACTACAACACAGATGAAGGCTCTAAATTTCCATTCCTCCCAGTCATGGCATTATCAGAAGTCCCAAAGGCTACAGGGGAGAATCTAACATTGTCGACTGTCCGTTATTACATGGTTCCTGATACGCAGAAACAAAGTGAAACCTTTTTCCGTATTGAAAGCACCACCGGCCAAATTTTTTTCTTAAAAGATCTTGATTTTGAGGTGGAACGATACTATACTTTCGAAGTTATTGCTGTAGACGAATCAGGTAAATATGGTAACGCTACTACATTGGTTGTCATTGATATAAACGACCAAAATGATGTTAGTCCCGTACTGCACGCTAACTCACAATCGGTGTCCATTCGAGAGAATAGTGATATTGGTCAAGTTGTTGCCGTCTTCCGTGTTGATGATATCGATACTGAAACGGAGAAGAGTGGTGGACTATTCTACTTCAACACTAGCAGTATGGCAGATATCCCCTTCAAAATATTGAAGATCAATGCATCAACAGCCTACATGGTGGTTGGGCAACATCCATTGGATCGCGAGCTTCAAAGCTTCTACGAGGTTGATGTGTATGTGGAAGATGGTAAGAAAAACCCAAGTAATACCCTCAGGATCAACATCACCATTACTGATGCTAATGATAATAACCCGATATTCAACAAACCATTGTACACTTACGAGGTACTGGACAATGTGGCTATCGGTACATCTGTCGGCAGAGTCAATGCTTCTGATGCAGATTCGACAGCTTTTAATTCTGATCTGGTCTACAGTCTGTACAATCCGGATGGTCATAATCTTTTCGCTGTCGATCCAAATACTGGTGTCATCAGCGTTAACGCTACGCTGACCGTCCTACAGGATACAACCTACGTCTATAAAGTTTACGCCAAAGATAGAATCAATACTACAGATACGACCTACCAAAGATCCGGAAGTTCCCTCATCCGTTTCACTGTCAAGCGGACACTCAACGAAGCACCTCAACTGACACAGAGCGGTGATACCATCGTCATCAGTGAAAAATACCCACTCAATATCGAGGTCTACATTGTAAGAGCTACCGATCGAGAAGATTTGCCGTTCGTTTTTAAATATAGCCGCAACAACACTATCAATCCAGATAATGATGCTTTTATATTAGACCCTAATGGAAACATCCAGATCAACCCTGGTGCAAAGATTGACCGCGAAAAGAAAAGTCAATACACTTTGTACGTTCAAGCTGAGGAGTTGATCGCATTCTACGGATCCAAACTGAACAGTGCGGAATTTCCGCTGATCATCAACATTGCTGATGTCAATGACAATTCACCAAAATTTTTGTCAGACGCATACACTTTCTCAGTAGATGAAAACTCAGCAAGTGCGACCGTGTTTGGACGTGTGTACGCATATGACAATGACAGTACGTCTCCCAACAACATGGTACGCTATGTATTGGGGAACAACATGTACGCAAACCTATTTGCGGTCAACGAAACAAGTGGGGAGATATACATAGTTGGTAAGTGGATTTTCTCAGTCACGGTGGCGAAACTGTCATAAACTAACGATTTTACAATATGGTCTATTCACGATAAAACAACGGTACCGAATACATTAGTAACAAATTTCTTTATTTTTCTTCAGGTAATCTTGACCGAGAAACGCAAAGTGTTTACTTCATCAATATTGTTGCTACTGACAACGCAACCGATGCCGAAGAAGTTGTTCCAAGTGACGAAGCACGAATTGGAACCACGCTCGTTAGAATCGATGTCCTCGACAAGAACGACAACGACCCGATGTTTTTGAATGCCCCTTATACGATTACTGTTTCCGAAAAAGTACCAGTTGGCCGTGACGTGTTCACCTTTGTAGCAACAGATGCTGATTCAGGTGTTAATGGACAAGTTGAATATGTAGCAGTCAGTATGAATTCAACATTATTCACCTTAGATTCAGCGACTGGTGCTATCAATATCACTTCAGCTTTAGATTATGAGACAGCAACCAGTCACACTATTGTTGTGTACGCTATGGATAAAGGTAAGAACACGTTTATTATTAGATTGATTTGAATAAAATATTCCTGGTAATAAAATATTCCTGGTAATGAAAGGTGGAACCGGTTTTTAAAAAGCTTTCGTGGAGGAGTTTTTTTAACACGTGATTTTCATATTTTATCTAGAGAGGAAGGATTTAACCATAGTTTATAGAGAAAAGATGGTTTGGAAGCCATTGTTTTAACTTATTCATAAACTTTTGCACTGTCACAATGAAATAAAACTTTTAGAAAACTTTTATTTTAAGAAATCATATCCCAAGAGTTTCATTAATTAATAAATAGAAGACACTAAGAACTACAAAGGACGACAGTGCAACTCAATTGTTGTTCAAGTTCGTAAGGACATTTCAAAAGTCGTTTTATGTTTGTCGCTAATTCATTTGAACTCAACCGCTCTTTCCAAACCATATATCTTTATAAACTAATGATTTAACATGATTCTAACTTTCATCTCTTTCCGTTAGTAAAGTGAGAATTTTGTCTTTTTTTCACCAGGTGCAAGGAAATCATCCAACGTTACATTGACCATCAATGTGGCTGATGTCAATGATTTGAATCCTGTATTCAACCCCAACATCTTAAGATACAATGTAACTGAAGGAACTGATGGTTATTTCACTACGGTTGCAGCTGTAGACACTGATGGAACTTCGCCAAACAAGGATATTGTATACACACTCATCGATCCTTTCCAATCTGGTGTCATCATTGTCCACACCGACGGAAATGTCACCATCAAAGCCAACGGCGTCACCAACACATTAGACAGAGAATCTGTTGACCACTACGAGTTCTTGGTGGTTGCAACCGACATGTCTGTGGATGAGTCGGAACGAAGATCAGCTGCTGCTTTGTTTATTTTGGACGTTCTTGATGTTAATGACAACCCACCAGTGTTTGGTCAAACAGTAGATGCAGTCATCATTTCTGAGTATTCACCAATCGGATCTTCCATATTTGAATTCCACGCCACTGATGCTGATTCTACATCCGTGGTCACGTACGCACCTGTCGATGCAACTAATGCCAACTGGAACAAATTCGACTTAAATATGACCACGGGTGATGTAACAGTAAAAGGCCTCACAACTTCTGGCCAGTGTACTTTACAGGTATACGCTACTGATGGTATGCACAATTCTACTATGGCCACCTTAAACATTAAAATTGAAAAGGCAAACAACAGTTTACAATATGTGAGTGACAGATACCATTATGAATTGTTTGAAAGTTTTCCAACATTTTTCACGACACTTCCATTTGACATTAGTTTTGAGAAAAATATTATTAAAGCTGTAGCCCCTGAAAATTTAACGACCATCAGATACTACATGCTCAATGACACCAAAGACTTCAGTCAAAATAAATTCCGTGTTGATCCGCTCACCGGAGCAATCTTCCTGTATGCTCCTTTGGACTATGAAACCCAACGTTACTATGCCTTCACGGTGGAAGCAGTTGACATCAGTGGCAAGTATCTGAATGCTACAACCTTGGTGGTGATTGACGTCCTAGATGTCACTGATGTTAATCCTCAGCTCTCTGTCACTGCCAATGATTTCAACCTCACTGAGAACCCTGCTGTTGGTGAAGTCGTTGCAGTGCTCTTTACTGTAGATGTAGATACTGAAACAGAAAAAAATAGCGGTGGTTTGATCTACTCAATTCAAAGTGATACACCAGTACCTTTCATGATCTACAAAAGCAGCAACCAAAAAACTGCATATGTGGTGGTCACCCAACCAGCTGATATTGACCGCGAATTGGTGTCCGAATATAACTTCAATGTCACCGTCCATGATAGTAAGAAAAATCCATCGAATGTCGTCCCTATTAAAATCACCATCATTGATAACAACGACAACAATCCAATCTTTCAACAACCTCAAGGTTACGTGTTCACCATCTCAGAAACTGATGCCTTATCGTCAGTGATCGGGACTGTTACTGCTACCGATAGAGATGTATCTGTACCTTACAATACCATCACCTACTCTGTCATGGGTAACATCGAATCAGCCAACATCATCATCAATGCAACTTCTGGCCAAATCTCCATCAACTCCAGTATTGATTACGAACAAATGAAACATTATGACTTCTCCATCATTGCTTCGGATAGTGCCATGCCAGATACATACAAACGTAAGACTGCTGTTCCTGTTCGAATTGACGTCATCGATGTGAATGATAATGCACCAGTGTTCAATGGTCCGGCAAATTTCTCCATTTATGAAGACGTTGCAGTTTCGATGCATGTGTTTACCCTCTCTGCTACAGATGCTGATTCTGGAAACCACGGTGTGTTTACTTTCAGCAGCATGGATACGTCACCTTTCATGGTCAAACCATCTGGTGAAATTATTCTGACAGCTGGTTTGGACTACGAGGTGAAACAATTGTATCAAATGACCGTGGTGGCCAATGATACTGGAGGTCTGGAAACTAAACGTAACATAACAATTCATGTGTTGAATGTTGATGATAACAGACCAACATTTCTACAGCCACTCGGTTACGCAACTTCAGTATCAGAAACCAGCGTCCCAGGAGAGAACAATGTTTTATTGACTGTTTCAGCAACTGACGCTGATCTTAATACATTCAACAAAGTATCGTATCAGATCATGAATCCATTCGAAAATATCGCTTCATCAGTGGTTTTCCCGTTTAAGGTAAATGCTACCACCGGCGCCATCAACCTCGCTTTCCCGTTGGATAGAGAAAATCGAGACTTGTACCAATTCATCGTAAAAGCTTCCGATGATGGAAACCCAGCTTTAACAAATGCTGTATTTGTCAACATCACCGTCACCGACGAGAATGACAACAATCCAAAGTTTTCGATGCCATGTTACAATGTCACCATTTCAGATGCTACTATCGTCGGAGGTACTGTCAGAGTTGTATCTGCTTCTGATATGGATATTGGAATGAATGGGGAAATCATCTTCAGTTTGGTAGATCCATCTGGTCATTTTGCCATCGACAACACCACTGGAGCTGTTTACGTTGCCAATCATCTTTACTACAAAACACGCAACTCCTACTTGTTGCAGGTTGTGGCAACTGATCGAGGAACACCCAGTCGAAATGCCACCTCCAAGGTTGCCATTGAATTGTCAGCAATGAAGAACTATCCAACCACGGTGACTGATATTTCCATTGTCGAAAATACTGCTTTGGCTGGAACTAAATTGGTACTAGTTGATGTAATGACCTTGGCTGTGACTGATGCCCATGTCTACGAAATCGAGTTCTTGAACCAGACTGATAGCAGCTCTTACTTTTCCATCAACAGTACAAACGGCTGTATTACCTTGCTAAAAGACTTTGACCATGAGACAATCAAGCAACACATCTTTCTCAGGAAAGCCTCCGTCAATGGTTACGTCATCGGCGAGCAGACTGTTTTCATCAACATAATTGATTCCAATGATAACGACCCATACTTCTTCCCATCATCCATGTCGCAAGTTGTCAACATCAGCGAGAACAGTGAAGTCGGACAAATTGTCGCCGTCTTTAAGGGATACGACCCTGATGAATCTGATCGTGAAAAATTGTCGTTTGACGTTCAATCAGTAACTGGCTACAGCTTCGGTCAAACATCCAACAATGGAACATTGGTTCTTTTCTTAACAGGAGAACTTGATGCCGAATTCGGACAAAGTCTTGAATTGAATGTCCAAATTACCGATACCAAACGTAGTACCAACACCAAACTGACCATCAATATCATTGATGAAAATGACAACTCACCCATGTTCAACAGTACCGAATATGTGTTCCAGAAGAGCGAAGGTGTCACCCAAGATCCTTTCGTCGGGCGTGTTTTCGCTACCGATAATGACGTCACCTTGTTTAGAAATGACATCAACTATCGCATCGTCGATGCTGATGTGCAAGGAGCCTTTGAAATCTTCTCCAATGGTACCATCAATTGTAAACGTCCTCTTGATCGTGAACAGGTCTCCATGTATGCATTCACAGTTGAAGCTTACAACACAGACACAGTACCCAGTCGTATTGGTGTGGCTTTGGTGAAGATAAATGTGTTGGATGTAAATGATAACACACCAGTTTGCCATGGACCAACATCGTACATCTTCCCAGAGAACGAACCTCTTGGCAGCACCTTGTTCATCATCAATGCTACAGATGCTGATGCAGGAGAAAATGGTCGCCTTACCTACAAAATCCTCTCCAACGGTGGCTTACCAATCACCATTGATCCAGTTACTGGTACTGTACAATTACTTGGACCTATGGATTACGATACAGGATCCAATTCTAAAGGAATCACGGTGCTGATTGAAATCTCCGACAATGGTTCACCAGCAAATACTGTCATCAAAACATACCCAATCACACTTGTCGATGTCAATGACAACAAACCATTCTTCGATATCAGACCAGAATTGAAATATGTTCAAGTCATCTCTGAGAATATCCCAATCGGATCATCAGTTATTCAAACCTTTGCTCAGGATGCAGATTCTGGCTTGAACGCAAAGATCACTTACAGCATCTACGAGTCATTCGGTAATCTACCATTCAATATTTCAGATACCGGTCTCATCACAACCAATGGACCAATTGACCGAGAAGCCAAAGATTTTTACCAGTTCTTCATCACAGCCACTGATGGTGGATCACCTGCTTTGTCAGACACCATCCTCGTTGAAGTCACCATCACGGATCAAAATGACAATGATCCAATCTTTGAGAATCTCTACTACAACATCAGTCTTGCTGAAGGAACACCACAGGGATTCTCCGTCCTCCAAGTGATGGCTTCGGACAAAGATATCAACACTTTCGGACAGATCTGTTACGGTGTTTACAACCAGACTGACAGTGGTATTTTCCAAATTGACCGTGTAACTGGAGTTGTTTCCACCACACAAAAGATCAAAGTGGCTCCTGCTAAATACAGAATCATTGCCAACGCAACCGACAAAGATGCCAACAATCCTCGTTCATCTCCAGCTCAAGTGATCATTGATATTGAGGTTTTGCCATTGGAGGTCATTGCACCTCAATTTATCACACCATATATCACCTACTCCATCGCTGAAAACTCTGGTGCTGGGAGACAAATTGGTGTAACAACAGCGCATGGTGAAGGAATCAAATACCAAGTGGTTTATGATGATACTGATCGACCAAATGCACGAAAATTCCTTGTCATCGCTTCAGGAAGTATATTTCAGTTGGAACCATTGGATTATGAAAAGGTCAAGTCCTTCTCCTTTTCCGTGAATGCTCGAAATATTTACAACGTCAACGCAACACAGAATATATTCATCAAAGTTCTCGATGAAGATGACAATGCACCTCAATGGAATATGAACAAAACTCAACAACTCACTGCAACCATCACCGACGAAACGCACGTCGGACAGATCGTTGCTAACGTCGCCGCAACCGATGTTGACACTGTCAGCCATAATCAACTGAAATTTTCATTGATTAACGACTACAACGGTATTTTCGACGTCATTTCACACCAAGATGTCGGCAGTATTGTCGTTAAAAAGGATGTCAGATTCTTCCCACGAGTGTACCTTCTAGAAGTCGAGGTGACAGATCCTGCAGGGCACAAAGCACCAACCCGATGCCAAGTCGTCGTCAATGTTATCAGACCTGACCTCCCTGTATTCCCAAGTTCCCTTTACATATTCCCACACCCAGAGAGGGGTTTCGCTAATGCACCTGTTGGTACAGTAAGTGCCAGTGGGGTCCCAAATATGCGATACTATTTCCTGACTGACCAAGGAGAGGCTTCTTCAAATGCTTACTTCAACATCAATGAATTCACCGGTGCAATCACAACAAGGATATCACTCAACATTGAACTTTTATCTAGACATGATTTCGTCGTGGTTGCTCATGAGTTGAATTCCATCCGAAGAGCGGTTGTACCAGTTACCGTCATGGTCAGTGAAGTCAACGAATTTGCCCCAGTCTTCACATCTCCAACCAACTACTACGTGACAGAGTTTGTACCAACTGGATCCAGCTTTATTCAGCTTCATGCTCACGACGATGATTTGATTACCAACAAGATAACTTATTCCTACGTCAATTCTTCGCTGCCACTTCTCTTAACTGTCAACCAGGCTACTGGTAGTGTCAGCTACGGAGGAGGTTTCAACTTTGAACGTCAGGAGACTGTCACTATCACCTTCATGGCTGTAGACAATGGCCTACCAACTCCCAAGAAGACATACCACGTGGTAACCGTTGCTATCAAGAACATCAATGAATACAATCCACTATTTACAATCCGTCTTCAAAACCAAGACACGTACCTCACGGAAAAGCCGGAATCTCTGGCTCCCGGATCATCTATCATAACTGTCACAGCCACTGATGATGATGCTGGGTTACCCGGTCAAGTTGAATATTACATTGCGGACACTGTCGAACCAATCCCATTCGTCATCAACAAAGTGAGCGGTGAAATCTCGCTTGGAATCAACAGTCGACTTGATTACGAAACTAGAAACTATTACGAATTACTTGTGGTTGCTAAAGATCTTGGATGGCCAGCACGAACAGATGCAATCGTTGTCGCTGTCAGAGTACTTGACGTAAATGACAACGCACCAATATTCAACCCTCAAGTTTACCGCTTGACCCTATCTGACAACACCAATGTTGGTACAGACATGTGTGCAGTGCGTGCAACAGATATTGATAGTCCTGTCAATGCTGGAATTACCTACACAATAACTGGTGGATCTGGCATCAACCATTTTGCCGTCAATCCTACCACAGGTGTCATCAGCTTGAAAAAAGCCATCGATTTCGCTAATGTTGCTGAAAGATCTTTCAGTCTCTCTGTCATCGCCAGTAATGGAAACACTGTCAGTTCAGTTACCCCTGCTAGCATCTTCATTGATGTGGTGCAGTCTGAGATTCCCAAGGCGCCATACTTCACACAAGACATTTGGGTGGTCTCCTTCAAAGAGGATCAAGGCCAGAACCAGCTGTTGGCAGTCAATGCCATCAATCCGAGTGGTGGCCCATTATCTTTCAAGATTATCAACAACACTCAACTTGCAGACGAAGATAATTTCTTTGCAACGCCAACCAGAGGAAACTTGTATTTGATCAAGAAACTGGACTACGAGAAGCAGAGACGTCACGATTTCAACATGAGAGTTGACTGTACAACAACCGGACTCTACTCTTTGGCCAGTTTCTCCATATTTGTTGAGGACGTCAACGATAATCTACCTTATTTCGTTGCACCACTATTCAGGACAGTACACATCAACGAACGATCCAATTCTGGTCAAGAAGTAACAAGAATCGAAGCCCACGATCTCGATGTAATCAACCAGGGAAATTTTTTCTTTAGACTGAATACACCAAATGTACCATTCACCATCATCAGCACTGGTAATGAGGCTGTTGTCTACACCAGCGGTAATTTGGAAAACATAGCACAATCGGTGTACGTTTTAGAATTTACTGTGTTTGATAAAAAAGCGAACGGTGATTTAGAAAACGAAGCATCACAGAAATTCTACCTGACTGTCAATGTGACACGAAATGACAAACGATATCCACAGTTTGGACAAATCTCATACACCTTCTCCTTCCCAGAGAACAATGCTGTTCCTTACAACGTTGGTACTGTACAAGCCTCAAGAGTCAACACTTACAAACTCATCGATGCCAACAATGACTTCACCATCAACTCCAATGGACAGATATTTGCTCAAAAATCCTTTGATTATGAAGTTGATCGATCCTACCAGTTCACTGTCATGGCTAAAAATCCAGTCAACAATTTCACCAGTTTTGTTCCTGTCAACGTTTTTATCCAGAATTTGAACGATAACATTCCTCAGTTTGTTGGACGAAGCATCTACAATGTGTCTGAAAATGCACCCTCAGGTAGCTTCATGTTTCATGTCGACATCACAGACGGTGATTATGTGGCTATCCCGAAAACATTCCGTATCACAAGCCAAACGTCTGGATTCACAATCAACCAAAACACCGGAGATATCTACTTGACCGGCACGTTAGATTACGAAACGGCCGTAGCCCACCAAATTGTCATCGAAGTTACCGATGGATCGCAGAAGAATTCACAAACATTCACCATCTACGTCATCAACGAAAACGACAATAAACCGATTTTCCCGAGTGATCCCGTTACGGTATCAATTCACGAGAAGGATTCACCAAGTCATTTGTTGACGGTGACGGCTACCGACCAAGACGCTGGCCTGTTCGGACAGTTGACATACCGTATAGATACGGTCATCCCGGAAACAATCTTCCCATTCGCAGTACAACCACAAAGTGGAAAATTCTTTCAAATCAAGAATGTAGACTACGAGAAAGTGAAAGAATACAGTGTGTTGGTGATTGCCGAAGATGGTGGTAGTCCTCCAAGAATCGGAATGAAACGCATCAATGTCATCATCGTTGACGATAACGACAACGTGCCGATGTTCAGTTCTGCCGTTTACGAAGCTATTGTCGTGGAAATTGCACCTGTTGGCACTTCACTCATCCAAGTGCACGCTACCGACATCGACACAGCGAAATATAACATCGTTGACTATCAAATCCAAAGTGGAAATACTGACTTGTTCCGTGTTGACAGTGCTACTGGTGTTGTTTACACAAAAGGTGTCTTAGACCACGAAACCGTCTCGTACTACGAGCTTGTCATCAGAGCAGTTGACCAGGAACGTCCAAATGTGGCAACAGCCAACACAGCTATGGTGAAAATCACGGTCACAGATGCAAATGAAGATCAACCAACATTCGCAACACCAACTCAAATCATCAAACTCGCAGAGAATACCCAAAAAGACTTGCGCATCGGTAACTCGAGGGCCGTCGACACAGACAGTACCTTCAAAACTATCACTTACGCAATCGCTCAGAGTGGAGATTACACACATTTTAGCATTGATTCAACTTCAGGTGATCTCACTTTGAGAAGCTTCCTCGATTACGAAACCAAAAAGTCTTACGAATTCACCGTAGTTGCTACTGACAACGGTGGACTAGAAGGTCGTCAGACAATTTTTGTTACTGTTCATGACGTAAATGACAACGCCCCTAGATTTATCAACATGGTCAACCAAACATACACCATCAGTAAATATGTTCCAGCTAACCAAGTCATTGCAATGTTGAATGCTGCCGATGATGACCTTGTCAGCCAAGGCAAACTCACCATGAGTATTGTCACCAACAATGCCAATTCACCATTTACAATTGTCACCAATGGTCATACTGGAGCCATCTCTGTCAGGGAAGGAACAAAGTTGAGTATCGGTTTTTACGTCATCCAAGTATCTGTTAGTGATGGTCAGTTCAGCTCTCAACACAACGCTTACGTCTCATTGACCGTACGTCAGCCTCCTAGTGTAGAAATTACATTTAACAAACAACCTGGTTCAACTTTCACTGCCAAAGAAAATTCCCAAAACCATATCTTTGGTCCAGTAGAAGCAACCGTAAAGGACAACATTGCTCCTATCGCTTATCGCATCTGGGAACAGAATGTCCCGTTCAAGATCAACTCGGTGAACGGTCAACTTTCACAGAATGGTGCTTACGATTTCGAAGTCACTGAAGATTATCTGTTCCACGTGGCTGCTGGCGTCACGCTTGATGGCATCACTTACACTGCTTTATCATCAGTGTACGTGATCATTGAGGACATCAATGATAACACACCAGTACTTACAGGACCTACATCCGTAACTGTTCAAGAAGACATTCAAATCGGTAAAGAAATTTTCACTGTTTCAGCAACTGATGGAGATGCTCCAGATACACCAAACAGCGCAATCCAATACAGCATTACTGGATCCGAGAAGTTTACCATCAATCCTATTTCTGGAGCCATATCTGTCATTCAAAGTCTTGACTACGAAACAGAGGTCTCCTACCAAGTCTCAGTCACAGCTTTTGATAAAGGAAACCCAGTAAGATCAGCCAGTAAAGCATACACCATTAATGTTGCCGACTCTAACGATAATCGTCCATCGTTTGCCCAAACCTCCAACACAGCCTCCATTCGTGAAGATTCTTCCACTCAAAACCGAATCATCTGCATCACTGCCACTGATGCTGATAAAGGACTGAACGGTCAAATCGAATACGAACTTCTATCTGCCGAATCTACCAACACTGAAAAGTTTGTCGTCGCTACGACAACCGGATGTATTTACTATGTCGGTGAAGACCGTCAGCTGGATCGAGAGGTAAAAACTCAATACGAATTCTTGTTGAAAGCCACGGATAAAGGAACTCCACGTCTTTCTGGTTTCAGTAACGTCGTCATTGTTGTACTGGATGTGAACGACAACACTCCATTGTTCGCCAACTCTTTATACAATCTGCAATTATCCGACAAAACAACCGTCGGAACTGAAATCATCCGGCTGACGGCAACAGATGCCGACATGGGAACCAACGGTGAAGTTGTACTTTCCATCATCGGCGGTAACTTGGGAGGTGCCTTCCAACTTGGATCCAGCGGAAAACTTCAAACAGCTGCTGCATTAGACGCCAACACTGTTCCTGAGAACTTTGCATTGACCATCAAGGCCGAAGACAAAGCTCCGTCGTCCATAAGACGTTCATCAACCATCACCGTAAACATTGCTATCCTTGATTCTTCAAATGTTGTACTCCCAGTATTCGGACAAACCGCGTATACTACAACCATTTCTGAATTGCAAGCAGCTAACGTTGGTTTCTTGACTGTACAAGCTACCATTTCAGGAGGGGAAGCAGTTTCCTATAGCATCCTTGATTGCTCAGTCAAAACATCCGGAAAGATAGCCATCAGTGAAGCTGGATCAATTACTCTTCTACAGCAGTTGGATTATGAACAAGTACAAAGTGCCAGCTTCTTTGTGAAAGCGTTTTCTAAAGCCAATCCAGATTCTGGTTACTCCACAGCATTAGTCACAATCACCATCACTGACATCAATGATAACCGACCAATCTTCCAGAGGACAACATACCAAACATCTCTGGCACGCGATTCAAAGGTCGGTTCCGTAATTGTGAATGTGGTTGCTACGGACGCTGATACAAGTGTCAATGGAGTGGTTCGTTACCAATTTGAAGCCAACTCTCAAAACACAGATCTATTCGCTGTGAACCGTATCACAGGTGATGTTTCAACCCGACGTGCTTTACAGAAAGCCGATATCAAGAACTACCAAATGAGAATTCTTGCACACGACGAAGGAACCCCACAACTGCAATCCACCCAGTCTGCTGTTGTTAGCATCAACGTGTATCCAGATAATATGTTCAGACCAGTCATCACAAATACACAACAATTGACCAGTTTAACTGTTTCAGAAAACCAAGGTGCCCAAGTGGTGGCGACTGTTCAAGCAAGAGACGAAGATTCAGATCTATCGTCAGCAACTTTAGCTGAACGACCAACTGCTAGCAACTTTGGTGCAATCACATTTATTATTTTACCAACTGCTGGAGTTATCCCATTTACTATCGCATCAAACGGCCAGATAAGTGTTACCGGACCATTAGATCGAGAGACCAAGTCCAGTTATGAGTTTTATGTTCAGGCACGCGACGGTGGCTCTCCATATCGGTCATCGACAGCCAGAGTGTTTGTCAGTGTTGGAGATGTCAATGAAATCCCTCAATTTGTACCTCAGTTGTATACTGTGACAGTAAGCGAAGCAACACCTCGTGGTGTCTCAGTTATCCAGGTCACAGCTGTTGATAAAGATCTAGGTGCAAGCGGTACCGTGGTATACTCCTTGGTCAGCGGGAATACTGGTACTAAGTTTGCAATTGACGCTAACACTGGAATTATTTCCCTGTCTGACGTCTTGAACTTCAACAACCAGCAAACATACCAACTGAAGGTCCGTGCAACTGATGGAAGTTTGGTGGCCAATCCGGATGCGACTGTTACCGTTACTGTTGCCGAAGCCTCAGGTACTGGAGGGACAACTCCATCTCCCGTCTTTGAGTTGTCTTTCTACAATTATCAGAATATCTTTGAAAACTCTGGTAGTGTGACACTTGGTAACGTGAAAGCTACACTCAGTGATGGAGGTAGTGTCAGTTATTCAATCGAATCACAAGGTGACGCCTCCTTTTTCAGTGTCAATGCTCAAGGTACATTGTCGTTCACTGGTGGAGATTATGAAGTCAAAAGAGAGTACACTGCTGTTGTTAAGGCAACAAATAATGCAAACACAAATTTCTTCGCCTTCTCAACCGTCCGCGTTCAACTGGGCGATGTGAATGATAACACTCCTATCGTGCTTAACCCCAACGCTGTCGTGTCCATCAAAGAAAACAGCGCTATCAACACACTCGTATACACTAGTTACGCTACTGATCTAGATTCTGGTGTCAACGGAAAGCTGACCTTCAACTTTGTGACTGCTTCCAACACCTTCTCCATCGATACCAGCAGTAATACTGGCATCATTCGTTTGAAAGCAAACGTTGATCGAGAAGTATCCGGTTCGTATAGTCTCCAGATCAGAGTAACAGATGGAGGAAGTCCTCAAAAGTCAGCCCAACAAACACTCACTGTCACCATCGTTGACCAAAATGACAATAACCCACATCCGGTCAACGGCCAATTCTCCCACTCCATGACTATCCAACAAAACTTCGTCCAAGGAAATACACTTTACACCATCGCATATAGTGATGCTGATGATGGTGTCAACGGACAACTTGAATACATTCTGTCTGCTGCCAGTACCAGTAACGTATTCACGGTGGAATCTGACGGACGAGTTCGATTGACCGGCGCTTTGCTTCCCACTGTTCAAGAATATATACTGTATGTGTCCGTGCGAGATAGAGGTACACCAGCAAGATCAAGCCCCTTCACTTTGACCATCCAAACACCTGGTGGAGTAAGTGGAACACCTTCATTCAGTCCAATCAATTACAATTTCATGGCTAGTGAAGATGTAACTGTGGAGTCGATCATCGGACACTTGAATATCATCGATAGTGACTTGGTAGCAGACACCTACACCTACACTATCAAATCAGGAAATACTGCTAACACTTTTGAAGTACTCAGTAATGGGAACTTGAAAGTAAAACAACCTCTTGATCGGGAAACAACTAGCATCTACAGATTATCTGTTTCTGTGACTGACCGTACTGGAAACAATGCACCTCAAGATGCCGCAGTTGAAGTCAGTGTAGGTGACGTGAATGATAACAATCCATCATTCAACCAAGCTGCGTACACCTTCGATGTTCTGGAGAACTACGCCATCGGTAACGCCCAAACAGGACCTTTTGCAAGAACTGTCCAAGCAACAGATGCAGATACTGGTAACAACGCCCTTGTTGTTTACACCATCATTGATGCATCTCAAACCTTCAACATCAACAACAATGGAAGAATCTACTTATTGAAGGCCTTAGACTACGCCTCGATCAAACAATACAACATTTTGGTCAGAGCATCAGATTCAGGATCTTCTGCCCGTCATACAACCGTACCTTTGACCATCAATGTTGGTGATGTGAACGCCAAACCAGTGTTCACTCCTGCAAGCTACACCGCTGATATCAGTGAAGTAGCAGCAGTTGGAACATCTGTTATCTCCGTTACTGTTATTGACCAAGATATGCCTCCTAATAATAACAGGGTGACTTTGACCATCCAATCTGGCAACACTGGAAATAAATTCAGAATCCAGGAGAATGTTATCTTCTTAAATGGTAACGTTGATTTCGAAGCAACCAACAGATACACACTGGTCATTTCAGCAAGTGATGCTGGAAACCCATCATTGGCAGCATCCCCAAATGCACAAGTCGTCATCAACGTACAACCAGCAAACGATAACCAACCCAACTTCGGTTCAGAACGATACCAAGCAACTGTTCTTGAAGGACCAGTTACAAGTGACCCAATACTTACCGTTGTCGCAACCGACCTTGATAACGGAGGATCAATGAGCTATTTCTTGGATAATACTGCCGACGCTCAATCATTCAACATCATTACACAAAACCAACAAGGTCTCATCTACGTTAAGAATGCTTTGGATTACGAAACGAAGAAACAGTATTCATTTACTGTGCGAGCTGAAGACAACGATGGAAACAGTTTGGGTGCAAAGGCTTTGGTGGTCGTTGATGTTACCGATAAGAACGATAACAAACCAATCTTCCAAAGCAAATCCTATACATTCACCGTTGACGATCAATCTCCTATTGGTACCATGGTAGGAAGCGTTTTAGCAACTGATCTAGATAGTGGAGTCAATGCCCAAATCGAGTATTTCTTTGCTTCAAATGCTATTGACTTTGATTTACAACAAAACTATTTGATCGTGAAGAATAGTTTGGATTACACCAAGAGATCAGTCTACACATTCTCAATTGGAGCAATTGACAAACAGAGTCAACTGAACGCTGTTGAAGCAGCAAGTATTACCATCAATGTCAAGCCAACCACTGGTACACCGCCTGTGTTTTCACAATCTTTTTACAATGTCACTGTTGTCGATAATGTGACTACAGCTGATACCATTGCGACTGTTCAAGCTGTCGATAGCGACGGTTCTGGATTCTCTGCCATCAGCTATTCCTTGGTACCTTCTGTGGATTCACACTTGTTCCAAATTGCTGACTCCAGAGTTGGAGCCATAACCTTGAAACTCGGTCAAAGCCTATCCGCAAGGAACCAAATCCGTCACGTCTTAATTGTCAATGCTGTCGACAATGTCGGTAAGTCAAGTCAGACATACGTCATTATTCACGTCATTGGAATTGTCGTGCAAGCTGAAAGACCGACCTTTGTAGTGACCGATTATTTCGGCGTTGCAACCGACCAGATGTTGGCAGGAGCTAGTCTCATCACTGTGTACGCGGTAGATCCTCAAGCAGATCGTCTGACCTACACCATTGAATCCGGTAATTCTGATAACTTGTTTGTACTATCCACCAACGGTAATCTGCAATTGCGTGTACCTTTCACCTACGATGCCAATCGACCAAAAACCTACACATTACTCGTTCACGCAACTGATGCCACAAGCCTCAAAACTAGCCAACCAGCCAAGGTCATTATCAGTTTACACTATCTCAGCCCTGACAGTCCTGCTTTCAGCGTTGCCGAGTATACACAATCACTTGATGAAAATAAGGACCCTGCTGCTATCTTTCAAGTTGTCGCTTCTTTCGGAAACGCCAACGTGCAAGGCGAATTAAGATACAAGATTGTTTACAACTCACAAGTCAGATCAACAGACTTTGATGTAAATGTCGCTGATGGTGAAATCTCGGCACTCAAGAAATTCGATCGTGAAACAAAGAGCCAATACGTTTTTGAAGTCGAAGCTTACAATAGCGTGCAACCTTCTAGTAACGACAAAGTTCTCGTAACCATCAACATTAACGACGTAAATGATGTTATCCCATCGTTTGGTATCGCCAGTAACACTGTTCAAGCTAAGGTGCAAGAAAATGCACCAGCGGATACTGAAGTTGTGTGCGTCAAAGCTACCGATGGAGATAGTGGTGTTAATGGACAGATTGTTTACTCTCTGGTCAATGACTTCAACCTTTTCAAGATCGATCCAACTACTGGTGTCATCACCACACAGAAAGCATTGAATTATGAAAGTGACGGAGCATCGAAGAACCTACAAGTACGTGCCAGTGATAGTGGAACCACACCACAGTCTGCAATCTTAACCGTTATCGTCGCTATCGGCGATGTAAACGATGTGCGACCTGTGTTCAAAGCAACTTCCTACCAGACAAGCCTAGCGGAAACCAACGATCTGGTGACGAGTGTATTGAAGGTGGAGGCCACAGATACTGACTTCTTACCAGTCGTCTACAGAATCATCTCCGAGGATAACACTCTACCTTTTGCCATTGGAAGAACCAACGGAATCATCTCCTCCAGTAAACCAATCGACTACGAAAGTAAACAACGATATGAATTGTGTGTTGAAGCATACGATTCCACCAACCCTCATCTATCCAGTATGACGACCGTTACGATCACTGTTACAGATGTTAATGACAATCCACCGATCGCTGTCAAAGAAGAATACAGGGTGATGGTATCGGAAGCAGCGCAAGTTGGAGAACTGGTTGCAGTTGTCAAGGCAACTGATGCTGATAGTGGAAATAATGGTCAAGTATTGTATTCTATCTCATCAGGTAATACCCTTGGAGTCTTCGAAATTAACAACGAAGGTATCATCAAGATTGCTGCTAGCCTGGATTATGAGGGTAGCACCAAAACATACATTCTGGCCGTCGAGGCTGAAGACAACGTTGCTTCCCCAGCCAAGAAGAGATTGGCTAAAAGTATCACGGTTATCATTGATGTTCAGAATGTCAATGATAATTCACCAACAATCTTACCAGCTTCTTCAAGTATTTCTATTCCTGAAGGTGTATCTGACAGATTGGTCACTACATTGACCAGTGTCACCGATCTAGATGCTGGAGATACGTTTACTCTGTCGTTGGTAAACTATAATGACGACTTTGTCATCAATACTGACACCAAACAGATTAAAACAAAACGAGCATTAAACTACGACATACAACCTAAATACACACTTGTTGTCAAGGCGACCGATCAAGGAGGAAGAATTGGATTGGCTGTTGTTACTGTTAGCCTTCAGAATCAAAACAACGCCCCTACGTTCCCATCCACAACATCTTACGCATTGATTGTACCAGAAAATCAACCACTGAACAGTATTGTTGGTGTCTTTATGGCCAATGATCAAGACTCTGGCAATAATGGACAGCTGACATACACTATCACCGCTGGTAACGACAACAATAAATTTTCCATCATCAGCAATGGAATTGTGAAGTTAAATGCACTTTTAGCTGTTACCAAATACACGTTAACCATCAAGGCTGAGGATGGTGGTTCCCCTAAATTATCAACAACTGTTCAAGTCACCATTGATGTAACAAAGGTCGACATTGGTACCTGCAACAACGGTACCATTACCGGAACAGTAACGTTCAGCCAGACGAAATACGCACAAACTGTTGCAGAAAATGTGGACATTGCAAATGCTTTGGTCACTGTCTCAGCATCAGCTACTGGTTCCATCGGTAGTGTTGAGTATCTGATTGAAGATCCAAGCAGCATGTTTAGAGTTGACGCTACTGGAAAAGTTTTCGCTAAATCTGCTTTCGATTACGAGAGCAAAAAAGAATATTCAGTTTGTGTTGTTGCCAAGGGATTAAGCACCAATGCTATCACTGACTCCACTACTGTCCACATCACAGTAACAAATTTCAATGATGTTGTACCAGTCTTTGTGTCTGACTTGACATCATTTGCTGTACCTTCCACGTATCTAACAAATCCATTTGCTGCAGTCGTGGCAACCACACCTGGATTCAACGTCACCTACTCCATTCAAACTGATGGCAACACTGGTTCTCACTTTGAAATCAACGCCGGCAATGGAGCTATCAGCCTGATTAAGTCACCTGTTGCCACACAGACATTCAGCATGACCATCCGTGCCACAAGTGGTTCGAATACCAAAGATCTCGCAATCTCCGTTGCAGTTGAGAAGTGTTCAACTGGAAGTACTTGCACTGCTCCAGTATTTAATCAACCTTTATACACCAAAACCATGGATGAAACTAGAGCAACTGGCGTTGATATCATTACCGTAAAAGCAACTGGTAACAATCTCCAGTACAGTATTTTAGAAGCGGATGCAGGGCGTTACTTCACAATCGATGCCACTACCGCCATCATAAAAAATCTCCGCCCACTTGATTTTGAATCCATCCCAACCCATTCGTTTGGCGTGAAAGTGGTGGATACAGTCAGTGGTTTAGTGAATGTGGCCACGGTGGTTGTCACTCTTCAAAACATCGACGATGAACAACCAAGGTTTGCCGGTAACTTCTCTGTCAGCATTCCACGAGAATGGCCGCTGCGTGTGTCATTCGTGGATGCAAATACAGTTGAAGGTCTAAACATCACTTACTCAATCAATCCAGCAGTTGATGGATTTGTAATTGATTCAAGAAGCGGAAGTATTTCTTTCGAAAAAACCCAAAATGCCGGAATTTACAAGTTGAAGGTCCAGGCTGAAAATCTATTCGGAGTAGATTTCACTTGGGTGACAGTTGATTTGCAAGACTCTTCTTTCCAAACTGCTCCATTAGCAGGTCAAACTGCAAATCCAGACGGAACACTGAAAGTAACAATTGACCCGAATATTTTCTTCGCTCCGCTCCCGGTCCCAGCATCACTTGATTTTATTGTAATGGACGATGATAATAAACGTAAGTATTTTACATAAATATTTCTTCTTAGTTTTTTCTTGGTCTGTTCATTCTTTCTAATATTTCTTCTTAGTTTTTTCTTGGTCTGTTCATTCTTTCTAATATTTCTTCTTAGTTTTTTCTTGGTCTGTTCAT